>MEHQ01002535.1:10981-77646 GCA_008828725.1 Saccharina japonica
CCCCCCCCCCCCGAGTACCTGAACCGCTCCTCTCCTCTCTCCACTATTAATAGTCCGTTAGTCACCCAGCAACAAAAATACCTATCATACTACATTATATACGTATATCGTTTTTTTAGTCGTTTTTTTAGTCGCGTTACTGTGTCTTACGCTTGTGTCTTGTGTTTTATCTATGCAGGGAAAGCAAACAATCGCCAAACCTAGCAAGCGACCAATGTCACAACAATAAAGAGACCATACAGCACAGCAGTACACTTTCGCAGGTGACGCATTTCACGCTCACCAATCGAAGAACCAGCTCCTGGCGCAACTCCTCCATGGGCAGAGTTTTGGAGATGGTTGAAAACTTTCTGCGGCAGGCAGGACACTTCGTTTCCTTCTTCGACCACTTGTGGATGCACACGAAGCAAAACACGTGGCCCTGCACGCGAGAAAGTTATAACAACAAAAAAACGGAAAACAAATAAACGGGGCGAGGGGGGGGGGGGGCAGACAAAAATATATATCCCAAAACACACATGGACGAAAGATGAGACGCAGAGCGACAAAAGGACGACGTCTGCTTTTTTTAACCGAGAAAACGGGGGGCAGGGGAGGGGCACAGACGGAAATAAGAGAAAACTCCCAAAACACAGACACAAAAAAATGAGACAAAACACGCATACGAGTATATATAGTAGTTGAGCACAGGCCTAAGGATAGGACGCGCCAATAGTCCACATACCGCCTTACACAACGAGTTCCAAGATTGACGTAGATCCATACAAGCGTAATAAAAAAACACACGGATGCATAGCTTGGGCACAAGCAACACTATCACACGAAAAAGAGTGACCGATATACGTATGGTAGCCCCACAGCTGAGTACAAACCGACACTAACAAGAAAACACAACTATACAATCGTAGTAGCTCCATAGCCGAGTACAAGTATACAGTCATAGTAGCTCCATAGCTGAGCAGAAAACGCAAGAAGAAAAAAAAACACCGACACATACACCACACAATTCCACGCTACGTATATAAACTACTCACGCATTTCAGGATGCCCCGCTCTTTTTCCGGCAGGTGGTCCTGGCATATCGGGCACGGATCCCCGCAGTCATCTGCCGCCGCGGTCTCCTGCTGCCGTCGCTCCACGCTCTTTCCCTTACCCTTGCCCTTGCCGGCATCGCCACCGGCATCGCCACCGGCGTCGCCATCGCTGTCGACGTGCTCCTCATTTTCGTCTTGCTCGGTCGTACCACCGGCGGGCTCTCTGCCAGTTACATCAGTCTGGTTGATGTGTATGTCGTTGCCACTGCTGTTGCTGTTGCCGTTGTCGTTGACATTGTGGCCATTGCCTTCTCCGCCAGCGGTGGCTGGACCTTCGGTGGCCCCTGCTAGGGAGGATACATAACAGACGCAGGGAAGTAGATGTTGTCAACATGTGGGAACGCTTCACACCTCGGACAGATCATGATACACGAAGTATATATATCTACAGATAGATCATGATATATCTGTCTACAGATAGATAATAAAATATCTATGTTCTATCGATATGTTTACAGATAGATCATGATCTATCTATGATCTATCTATCTACTTCGCATCTATCTATCTATCTATCTATCTATCTATCTATCTACAGTAGATAATCTACAGTAGTGTATCACCTGCCGTTGTGAGAGGTTGTGCAGGATGTGCATGATATATACCCAGCCTACAGTAGGAAATATGTGCTACGAGTAGATCGCGTGGATCATACGGGTCCCACCCGGCAACATGAGCTAGATGTCATACAGATCATACATATCATACAGATCATACAGATCATACATATCATACATATCATACAGATCATACAGATCATACAGGTCATACAGATCATAAAGATAATACAGATAATACAGATCATACAGATCATATATATCATACAACATCGGGGATGGGTCTACCTTTCAAGGGAGATCTAGATCATGAAGTGGGAATGATCTGTAAGATCTGTATCTATGAGATCTGTCAGAGATGTGGGACATTTGAGGGATCTGTATGGTATGATCTATCTGCTGTGCCGCTGACAGCGAGGGCAGGTCGAAAAGCGCCATGTAGATCATTTGTTGAATCGTGTGAGTTCCTCGCTATCATTTTCTGTTGTTGTTATCATCCCATTTATTATAGTCACCCTTGTTTTATCTCTCTCCTATTGTCCTATTGTAGGCGTAACTCAGATCCTGGGTCTCATGCGTAGGCTCTTCTCCCCTCTCCCCACTAAGAAGATACGCTCCTTGCAGTGTTATCGCAGTTTTACAGGGTTCAGTGGCACTTTCTTCCCTCACAAGGAAAGCAAGGAGAGCAAGCAATGCAAGCCAGGCAACTATAGCACGCAAGGCAAATCAATGCAAGCCAGGCAAGTCAAAGCTACGCAAAGTAACCCGAAGCAACCCAAAGCAACGAAAACCAACGCAAACTTAACGCAGAAAAACACGCACCTTCTTCGTTGTTGAGGCGCGCGATCAAATCGGGCGGCTGCGGATACGTCCGAGTCGTGCGCTCCGGTCGGGGCGCCAGGGAGGGCTGAGACTTGTTGAAGCCGGGGTCGGTCCACGGACGACGCGGAGGGTCCATTGCCTTCACAGACCTTGCCTTGCCTCGCCTCGTCTCGCCTTGCCTCGCCTCGCCCTGCCTGTGTTGTCGTTCGTGAGCGCGTGCGTGCGTGCGTCCATACGTTCGTGCGTGCGTTCAGTTTTCGTGCGGTCGACTGTTCGTTTTGTGTTTCATCTGTTTGTGTGTATGGCGGTCAGGCATGACGGACGACCAGCTCAGCACATACGGAGTCGATTGGGAAGGAAAATATTTCACGCCTTGGACAGATCATACAGATCATACAGATCATTCCCACTTGATCATCTACAGCAGCAGTAGATCTTTCGGGGCAGATATATTCCTGATACGTATGATCTGCATGATCTGTATGATATAGCTCATCTTGCCGGGTGGGAACCGTATCATCTGCATGATCTACGAGCACATGATTCCTGGGTTGAACTTGTGCTATGCAGATCTGGCCGAACCTCTCACCGCGGCAGGTGAGGAACTGCCGTAGATTATCTACAGTAGATCATGATCTATCTGTAGATGATCTAGATCATGATCTGTACGAGGTGTGGAATCTTTGACTCGAGTGTCATCATCGATCTTCTCCGTAAACACGGAAAAAATCAGGACAGTGAACAAAATTTGGATGGAACAACAGCAATAGGTACATTCATACTATTAATAATGTACGTTATTAACCATCAATCACGTCAAGGGTGAGCTGCATCCTATTAACGATATACAGGGAGGGGGAGAGGTTTGGTTCGGATACTTGGTCGGAAACATGGAGCGGTTGCCGATGAGTATCATACAGCAGTATGTGTACAGAATAGTACGGTATCCTTTAGTGCGGGGCTCCAGTTTAGTGCGGTGAAAATCGGCTGGCACGACCTCATCCTACAGAGTACCGCAACTACTGTACACTATCTCAGGAGTTCGAGGTCCCACTTTAGTGCGAGTATCGTCGTCTGGCAAGGCACCGCACTAATTACGGACTTGAGATTGCTCGTAGGTATTGCCTCTACATACCTCGGGCCTGCAAAGCAAGGGAGAAGGGTTATATAAACAGCGAGGACGTCTTTGGGATGTAGAGCAGGGAACAGGCGCTGCCGTGATGCTCCTGTGACCTGTGAACGACAACTCACTGGATTTGTTCTGTGATGCTTCTGTGATGCTGCCATGACAGCGAGGCCACGTCTTCTGGACTGAGCAAGGTACAGGCGCTGCTGCCGTGATGCTGCTATAGACATACATAGCTTTATCTTCTTTGGTTCGGAAGCTTTCCTCGGCATATCTTGGCACCTCACAGCCACTCTCAGCCTCTAATTGCCGAAGCAGAAGTTACTTGCCTTCCGGAGGTTCTTGGCTTTCTTTGTTTTCTCCTATTTTCGTTACTTGCTGCTTCCTGTTTCCTATGGTACCAGTTTTTACTTTGTCGGCGAGATCATGTTTCCCTTTTCTTCCGGTTTCAGGTTCGTGCGTGTACCCAGTGAGCACGACAGCACGTGCGAGCCCGGCACTATCGCGGGTATGGGAGGGCGCTGGCCAGTAGAGGTGGGGTCAGAAGGAGCGCGGTCGCTTTTTCGTGGCTAGGCGTGGCGTCTCCATCGAGACACGAGGGGAGCATGAAGGTCCTTGCTGTTGCTGCTGCTGCAATGAATCCAGTATGTCCGACATTATAATGATCGTTTTGTCTGTAATAAAAGAACATTTAAGCCAAGTTCAAGCGGCGCTTTATTTATCGAACAAACATTATTTTTACAGAGGCATCAGCAACCTCGAGCGGGCGAACGAGAGCCACTGTGAGTACCGGGCTTCACGCGAGGTGGGCCACGGGGCTCACTGGGGCAGAGAGGCAGTAGAGCTCGACCCGGACCGAATCGATGGCGAGGTGATCGCGGGTGGGCGGGGAGTGTTTAGTTCGAGTACGAGTACGTAATGTACGTCTTTCTCAGTTTTGTGGATTTTTGTACAACTTGATTGACGCTCGTGCTATGCTGTGCTTTCTCTTTCATACTCTCTCTATATAAAGATCGAAGGTACTACTACTGCTGTTGTTGTACTACCACACATAGCAGTCACGAAAAAGGCACAATTCACACCCCTAGCAGCCAGCGCAGCGCCGTCCTGCGAGCCATGTTGCTGTGCTTTCTCTTCCTTTCGAACATACAGCTTTGTTGTCCTGGAGTATGGAGATCTACTGTCGTATACTTTTGCAAGCCGCCTGTACGTTCGTTTGTTCTTTGTGTTTTTTGCTTTGTTTGTGGTGTACAACTGCTGTCGCCGTACAGGTATGATAGTTGCTTTGCCACATACATGCCGCATACCAGTACTCATGCATCACAATACAGCAGTAGTAGACGGGTACTGTACGTTCAGTTGCGTACAGCAATAAGTATTTCGTTGCATTGCACCATGAATCTCTTTGGCCTTTTCAAGTCGGTCTTTACACATAGTGGACTTCTTCTGCCCCTTTCCTTGCGCGAGCGTAGCGGGCGGCGTCAACCGCCCTCGGAGCGAAGCTTTGCTTTCTTTGAGCGATATTTTTTCGTGTTGTTCACCACTATCGTTTTTGTCCTGTATTTGCCGTCATACATATGGAGCTCTTGGCATTATCAAGTCGCCAGTTGCAGCTACAATAATATATGCTCCTCTTTTACCCTTTTCACATTTGGTTCTATTATTCCTTCCGCGAGCGTAGCGGGCGGCGTTAGCCGCCCGCGCAGCGGAGCCCTTGTATACATGTACGTACGTGTACGTACGTACGACTGGCAACTACAGTAGTAGTAACGATCTGGGATGGTGGTTACAGTAATACCGTTGCTTTCGCATACTGCTGTATCGCCACTCGGGACAAGCTGCCAATTCGACTCCGCAACGTCACTTCAATCGCCAACCTGCAACACTCGCACTTGACACTTGACCTTCTCCAACAGACATGAAAAAGCGCTTCCCTGTGGAGTCTTTACGTAAGTGTTATAATAGTGTTGTAAATCATTTGTGCCCTATGGACGTACCCATACGTCCTGAAATATAAGGGCAGTTTACATATAAATATTTCATTAAAACGGTTCTTATTTTTCGGGACAGTCTGGGAGCTGGTGTCAACGGCCGCACTCGGCAAGGCAAGGTAACTGCGTACAGCAGTAACTGATCAGAGAAGAAGAGCACCTGGACCCTCAACCCCGAGTGGAATGCGGCAGGGGCTCTAACAACATTGGCTTGATAACGGAAGTTCAGATAGCATCATGAATATCATGATAGCAGAGGTATTGTACTAGCACGTGCGTACCAGCTGGTGCGTACTGGTACAGCTGTTCGACTTTCAGCAAACAGCAAACAGGGATACTCCGCAGGGCAGACTACCTGGCCTGGCCCTCGGCTTTCGTACTCGTTCACACCCAAACTACTTTTCTCATACCAAGGACGCCCGAGACCACAGAGACCAGGCGCCGCCTGAGAGCAGAATCGTGCGCAAAGAGACGCCGAGTCTCTTCCCGAGGTCTAGCCCGCGCATAGCAATGTGTACAGCAAGCAGCATGGGAGGTCATACCGGTGTTCACCTTTTTCGCTCCCCTGTACTCGTACTCGCAGAAAAGAAAGAGCACCGACTTTCGCTTGTTGAACCTTCAACAAAACGGTTCGGCAAGCCGGAGAATCGAAGCTCCTGCTGGCCGCACTGGTTGGCTGGGAATGGAGCCCTAGTTTCAGCGGTGTGGGCACAATTAGGTGATGGCTCAGACCTCTACACCTAGGTCTCGAACCTCGTTGTCTGCGGAGAGAGAGAAAGGAGAGTGGGCTGATGTCGCGAAGCTCGAAGGGGGGGAGGATAACATATCGAACCCGAAACGAAATGCCGATAACTTCTTTACAACATTTTTTCAGGTTTGACGGTTTCATAATTATTATCATACGCGCAACGAGCAACGAGCAACAAGCCCGCGCACCGCGCGACGGGCAACGGGCGTACACGAGTGCCGATTGCTTACCTCGCATACTTCAACGTAACGTTGAGCACAGAGTAGGGTTGGATGTTGTGTATCGACATCAGTAACATATTTAGCCGAGTGAATATCATACGCGTACCCTAGAAACCCGAACTCATCGGCATCGACCGCCAGTACAACCACAACAACAGCAAACAGCAGCTGGTTCAGGCTTATCACCCAAAATTTCGCCAGTCACCAATGCCGCATGCAATATATAGCAGCTCAAACGTCACATATTTGGTATCATACTGACCGCCATGAACAGTGGAAGAGGGTGGCATCGCCAGTTATTTTTGCAAGAGGATCTAGAACTAACTGGCGCTACCGCCTAAAATGTGGCCCGACCAATCAATCACAGGCCTTCAAATAGGTCAATATTAGTCAGGCGTTTCCGCAGGAATACCCCCCCCCCCCCCCCCTCCCCCCCCGCCCCCCCCCCCCCTTTTTCCGAACGAGCCGCTCCCAGGTGGTCCAAGGCATGTTTGTACAAAGTTTCACGCAAGTATTCGAAGATCTGACTGCGTTTGATCAACGTTAAGTCACATTTTTAACGCCCAAAATCGATTAGATACTGAAACTAAGCAATTACGAGGCGATGCCGGGATTTATACGTTTTACCGCACAAAGGTCCGAATGTTCACGCCGTCTTGATGATATGAATCCTGAACGTTTGCACACGTGTTGCATATGCCCCTGCCGAACTATTGACGATTTTGTTTTTGTTTGCCCCTCTGCACTCGCCCTATCGCTAACAGCTATATCCCCATTGCAGGTTATCGCTGACACCGTGGCATATTATAGCAGATGCTTCGTATACCCTCACCCTGCTTGAGACAACGCGTCAAATCTAAGCCCACTCGTCCTTTTTTCCCTTAGCTACATGTTTGGGTTGGCGTTGGCGCGTTCGCTATGGGAACGACGTCGTCGAGATTATGTACGTCCATACCTGGTACTCAAACTCGTATACATCGCACCCCATGGATAAAGGACATGGTATCAATATCACGCTCCGAACCATAGCCTACGTTTTACCCTATAGGGAGACGCTCCGTACACCCCTGCATCTTCTCCGACTATAATAGCGTTTCGCGTTCGGTACTACCGCCACGGCGCACACAGTCGACCGCCTCCCCCGTGAGCGGCACACTTACACGCTGTGCCACGTACCCATACACCGCAATTCCCAGAGCAGGTTCGTTTCTGTGTACTATCAATAGATGCCAAGTCCCAGCTCTAGTATGGTCGTAATCACACTCTAAACTGCACGGCTTGCGACTTCACGCTCACTGTGCGAGTGGGGCTTTCTTTTCCCTACCAACAATAGGCCTATTTCGATCCTGCTCTCCACAATAATGTAGATAGATGCGGAATAGGAAGCACGGCGAATAGATATATAGCAGGTTCAATAATTGGGCAAAGGGTGCGTATTCTATTGAGTACACGCAGAGGAGGAGAAGTGGTTGAATGAGAGTGGTGGTATTCGACGAATTGTGTCAGCTTTTTCATTCTGAATGAATAACGCCCTGCACATTGTCGGAAGGCAAATAATATAATAACATATTGGAATCTGACGTACCCGCCACTTTACTCCAGTTACGTACTGGGAATCGAAAAGTTTTTGGGAAGATCTTGTCCCGAACCCCACCAATACTCCCTGGTAAGCTATGATACTATTACGACTGGATGCCACGGGAAAAACACGTGTGAACTGCTGTATGTGAGGGTATTACCTGCTGAGCTATAGGGGTAAAAGATCGATCAATTACCCAGCCCAGGGTAATCCTTATAACATGTACCGGTATAGGGCCACAAGCGACTTCAGGAGACCCTGTCGTGTTTGTTTGGGCGTATTGTACCTACTAAGCCAATCCCATCGTCCGTACAAACCAAGTCTGTTTTTACCCCTCGGTTTTCTCTTGGGGTTACCACGCTTCGTGGCTTGCTTCAAGGTTGAGCCTAATCAGCGATAGCCACCCCCCCACACACCTTGCCAAACGTGAGCAAAAAGGAGAATTCTGGGGGAGGGGGGTCCAACGCGAGAGCTTGCCAGCATGCCCACACTTAACAAGAGGGAATATATCCCACCATATATTGCTCATTCTTTTTTTCCCGGGTCGATTTTCACTTGTCAATCGACCCCCCGTACAACTTCTAAAGAGCCACCCCTCCCCGTTCCATTATATATATTTTTTTAACTTTTAATATTATTCTTCGCTTTTACTTTTTGCAGTTCAACTCGCAGAATTGAGAAACATCCAACGACCTTCGCTTCTGGACAAGCTGTGGACACAGGTAGGAGTCCCCCCCTCCCTCCCCCCCCCGGTAAATGCCTTCATATTTTTGGCGCACAGGGTTCGGCATTCCCGCTGCTCGTCGATTCCCATTGATTTTTTACTACGAGCTGGTTCAGGCATATCACGGCAAATTTCGTCAGTCATGAATGCCGCATGCAATAGCAACTCCAATGTCACATACCAGGTATTTGGTATCATACTAACCGCCATAAACAGTGGAAGAGGGTGACATCGCCAGTTGTTTGTTCAAGGACCTAGAACTGGCGCTACCCCCCGAAAATGTTGCCCGACCAATCACAGCCCTTCGAAGTGGTCAACAATTGTCGGGCGTTTTCGTAGGAAAACGTGCTTTCCCCCATTTCGTTTTTTGAACGAGCCGCTTCCAGGTGGTCCAAGGTATGTTTGTACAAAGTTTCACGCAAATATTCGAAGATCTGACTGCGTATGATCCAGAACTGAAAAATATGTCCCACCCTAATTTTAAGTAGTTTGTCCCCAAATTCGGGGGACCAGTTCTTCAGGGGTTAAGTCACATTTAACGCCCAAAATCGATTCTATGCTGAAACTAAGTAATTACGAGGCAACGCCTATTTTTGCACTTTTACCGCACAAAAGTCGAAATGCCCACGCCGTTTTTTCCAGATAGACCCTGAAATTTGGTACACGTGTTTTATGTGCCCTGCTCAAGCCTTTTACGAATGTGTGTGTGTGTGTGTTTTTTTTTTCGCCGGAATTGTTGGATCTCTTAAGACCCAAATTGACCCAAATTTCCCAAAAAATTACAAAACAAACAATATCTGACGAAAAAAAAAAAAATCCGTTAAAGTCTCGGGTAGGGCGCATAAAACACGTGTGCCAAATTTCAGGATCTATCTCCAAAAAACGGCGTGGACATTGGCCACTGAGTGAATTTTCCGCGGTATACTTGAACCAGCCTGTACAGTATCCCCAACTTGCTATCGGTCGCCCGATGGTCTATTAATAGTGGTACCCTCGAATGCTACTAACAGTTGGGTTCCGGGGTTCAAATCTCACGTGGGTCGGACTTTGGAGTTTATTTGCAAAACAAGCAAAAACGGAATCAACTGCTGAGAGCGCTTAGCAGTGTGGGTAGGCGCAACTCGATGCGAGTCGACGAAAGGGAAGAAAGGGCTGAAGTCTTCTCGCCTAGTATTAATAGCGTGGGAAGGAGGTAGAAGAGCCTACTTTGTGACCCCGGATGTGAGCTACGACTAGGATGATGGAGAGAGAAAAGAAGGGCGAAGATAATGAATGTGATGAAAAAACGACAACGAAAAACGAACAAACAAACCTGCGTCCCCTCTCAGCGATGGCATTGTTTATCTGCTCCTCCTGCGCTACCAATGACGCGCACATTGTGGGTGCCCTGCTCTGGCACCCTCTCTGCACCACTTCACGCATTTCCTGGGGCCTGAGATACCCACCGTGCATGCTTCCCGCAAATTAATGTATTATTAGTACGTTGATCTTGGAAACTTCCCGATGTACACCGACACTCTCGGTCCTATGCATCAATCAGAACTTCTCCCCCAAACGTGGGGAGGGGGGCAGGGAGGGAGGGAGGGGTGCATTTCCCCACCAGCTCCAACTCTATATGTAGGCCTGGGAGTCGACCCGGAAGGCTACGGGTATACCTGGTAGTTATTACTATAAGTAGTAGTTGGGTGGCGCAACGTAAGCCGACTTACTGTCTTGATTTTAATCAATAAAAAAAACAAGTCGGGCCGCACACGCGTCAGTCATATACAAAAGACGCACAACTCCGCGAACGACCGCACGCGACGAACCGTAACGCCTACTGTACTGTAGCCAACTAATGCCAACTAATGTCAGCTAATAATTAGTCGGCCACTTATTGTTGTTGTTGTCAGCCAACTGACCACAGGCCTTACTGTAATCTAACGCGCTCCCGACGGGCACAGACACTCTCCGCTGCTGTGCACCATAACTCGCCCAAGCAGAGGAGAGGAGTGGGCTACACCATCAGTGCTGACGGAATGCACCGAGTACACAATACCGTACACATCACAACTCGTTTTTGCCAAGAAAGCACGCCGCCACTACCACCACCACCACCACCACCACCACCATCTCCAACGTGGTTGACGTACGTATCGCAGGTTGGGACCTACGTGACCTTTTCACCTTTTCACCCGTTTCAAAAGTATCGGGTCGAAACGAGGGGAAATGTCCAAACACGACGAGTACTCAAGTCAACAAATAGGCACCCCCTTTTACCCGGGGTCGCCTTGAGGACACACACCTTCAGCGTCGGTGATACTAACAAAAAAAAGGAGTAACTACACGCGTGACTCATTAATAGCTCGAATCAAACTGTGGGCCGGCCGAAACTAACAAAACTTGTATATAGCAAGTACACGGGTGACTTATTAGAACCTCGACTCAAAACGTGGACGGGCTGAATCGATACAAAATTGTTGCTATTCCACGCGCGACTTACGAACTTAGCACGTCGTAGTTCGATTCAAAAATTGACTGCCAGATCTGATCATTTCGGCGAAGCTTGCACTTACACAGTTACACCGTACGGCACCGAAAGCGCTCGAACCGTGTACGTACGTACTTCGACGTATATAGAAGTATAACCCAACTTTCGCCGCGACCGGCTCTCTGTCTCTCTCTCTCTCTCTCTTTCTCTAGTTATCTCCCTCTCCCTCTCTGTTTTTCTCTCTCTCACTCTCACTTTCCTTAGTTATCTCCCGTTATCTTGTCTCTCACCATAATCTTCATCAATGAGAGGCCAACATCGACGAGTGGCACACACGAAAGTAGCTACTCTGTGGCACCAAGGCCTCTGTGCCTATGATACGTCTACTGTCGCAGTAGACCTGCACAAACAGTTTATTGAAATCCGGATGGTCTGGTCATGCCTGTCCTCAAGTCTCGTAAGACGAGGACTGTTGTCCCAGAAGCTTAGCACACTCTTCCCTCAAGCCGTCATAACGCCAGCGCTTGTGGTGGAGTAACCCTAATCAGAGCAGAGCATCTATCCATACCACTTTTTCTTGTCATGTCCTGCCTTACCCCTGTGCGACAACATTACAACTTCACAACTTTGCCGCGGTCGATGAAGCGCTAAACCTCCCCGCCCCCCCCTATTTCCTCTTTTTCGTGTTGCCTCGCCCGTGCAGCAGTTACCTGTTCCTCTTGTGCACGTGTGCTTTTCTTCTAGGGGCGCTTCTGTCTCCCTACGTCATTTGTATTCTGTTTAATTTCAAAATTCGTTTTTTATTGTTTTTTGTTCTTATTTTTTGGTTCGGCTCGTGTCGTTGTGTTCTCGTACCCGATACGTTACCATCCCACTTGCTTTACCCATTCATTTGCGTTTACTTTGTTTTGATTTTTCTCTGTTTCAGTCTGTGACCACATAATTTGTATCTCTCTAGGATTAGGAATCAGGACAGGCATTGGGTGTACTGATGTGGTTGAGTAGAAATACGGCTTTAATGTGAAGACAACACACACACTGACCGCCGTGAACATCAGAAGAGGGTGATATCGACAGTTTTTTTTTAAGGACCTAGAATAGAACTAACTGGCGCTACCGCCGAAATTGTGGCCCGACCTGCTCCGTCCCGGCATTGTAGGGATGCGAGGGTATATATGGTCATACGACTACGGCCATGCATGAATATCGAGTACACCCTGGTAAACGCCTGCAAATGTTTCGCACACAGGGTTCGCATTCCCACTGCCTGTCGATTTCCTTCGAGTTTTTACCTCGTACCAGGTACAAAGTATCCACACCTTGCTATCCTGCATCCCCTCTCAGCGATGGCATTCTTTCTCTGCTCCTCCTGCGCTACCAATGGCGCACACATGTGGGGGTGCCCTGCTCGGGCACTCTCTCTGCACCACCTCACGCATTTCCTGGGGCCTGAGATACCCACCGTGCATGCTTCCCGCAAATGAGTGTATTAGTACGTTAATCTTGGAAACTTCCCGATGTGCACAGGCGCTCTCGGCCCTGTGCATCATTCTGAACTTATTTCCCAAACGTGGGGAGGGAGGGAGGGAGGGAGGGAGGGAGGGAGGGAGGGAGGGAGGGGTGCATTCCCCCATTAGCTCGAAGCTCTACACGCAGGCCTGGGAGTTGACCGGACATCAAGGTTACGGGTATAGTTATTACTACTATTAATAGTAGTAGTTGAGTGGCGCAACGTAAGCCGACTATCTGTCTTAGTTTTTATCCATAAAAAAAAACAAGTCGGGCCATACACGCGTCAGTCATATACAAAAGACGCACACCTCTGCAAACGACCGCACGCGACGAACCGTAACGCCTACTGTACTGTACCCAACTAATGCCAACTAATGCCAACTAATGCCAGCTAATAATTAGTCGGCCACTTACTGTTTTGCCAGCCAACTGACCACAGGCCTTACTGTAATCTAACGCGCTCCCGACAGTCACAGACACTCTTCCCTGCTGTGCACCAGAACTAGCCCAGACAGGGGAGAGGAGTGGGCTGCACCATCAGTGCTGACGGAATGCCCCGAGTACACAATACCGTACATATTACAACTCGTTTTTGCCAAGGAAGCACGCCGCCGCCACCACTACCACCTCCCAAGTGGTTGCCGTACGTAGCTCGAAGGTTGGGCCTACGTGACCTTTTCACCTTTTCACCGTTTCAAAACTATCGAGTCGAAACCGGGGGAAATGTCCAAACACGACACGTACTAAAGTCAAGAAACAGGCACCCCCTTCTACCCCGGGCCACGTTGAGGACACACACCTACAGCGTCGTTGATACTATCAAAACAATGCAGCAAAAGACGCGCGACTTATTAATAACTCGAATCAAGCTGTGGGCGGGCTGAAACTAACAAAAACTGCACCAGGTGTACGATAGCAAGTACACGGTCGACTTACTAGTAGCTCGATTCAAAGCGTCGACGGGCTGAATCGATACAAAATTGTTGCTAATACACACGCGCGACTTACGTGCTTCGTAGCTCGATTCAAAGTTTGACTGCATGATCTGATCATTTCGGCGAAGCTTACACTTATACAGTTACACCGTACGCCACCGAAAGCGCTCTAACCGTGTACGTACTTCGAAGTATATAGAAGTATAGAAGTATACGCCAACTCCCGCCGCAACGGACTCTCTCTGGTCCCTCTCAGGTTCTCCCTCTCTCTCCCTCTCTGGTTCTTTCTCTATCTCCCTTTCCCTCTCTGTATTGTTCTCTCTCACTCCCGTTTGTCTCTCTCTCTCTCTCTTTCTCTCTCCCGTTCTCTTGTCTCTCACCATCATCTTCATCAATGAGAGGCCAGCACCAACTCGTGGCACACACGCTGGCATAGAAAGTGCCTACTCTCGTACCGCACCAAGGCCGCTGTGTCTATACTGTTGCAGTAGACCTGCCCAAACAGAGTTTCTTGTATCCGGATGGTCTGGTGATACCTGTCCTCAAGTCTAATACGACGAGGGCTGTTGTCCCAGACGCCTAACACACCGTTCCACACAAACAAGCCGTCACAACGCCAGCGCTTGTGGTGGAGTAACCCTAATGAGAGCAGAGAATATATTCACACCACTTCTTCTTGTCATTTCCTGCCTTACCCCTCCCCTGTGCGACAACATTACAACTTCACAACTTTGCCGCGGTCGACGGTGCGCTAGACATCTCTTCCCCACCCCCGGCCTGAGCGCTTGGTGTCCCTTGGTGTCCCTTGGTGTCCCTTGGTGTCCCTTGGTGTCCATTAGGTGTGTCTCTCCCTTACCCCTTACAGCTCGTCGAGGAAGGGGTCCGACACCTATTGCCCGAACAATGTAAACGTCGGGGGGCAGGGGGGGGGTCAGATATTAAAAGCAGGGAGAATCACGCGAAGAGAGCGGTGCTTACACGGTTGAGAGGTGTGCTGCTCTATACGGCTTGACTGGATTTTACTCGAGTTCTTCAAGTTTGCGATTACCCAAGCCATGTGACAAAAGTAAAGGCACGTATACGCATTGGAGGAGAGAAAGGGGCGATATACCTGTGACCGCTTTTTGTCAAGTGATAGAAGCCGACTGATGGTAAAATCTCCTATACTATATACGTAGATTACTATTAATATTAGTATCAAAAGAGTTGAGCTGGAAAGTAAACACGATATTATCTAAATAACGTAGTATCCTAAAAAATACTATGATGTAAATAATAACAGCAAAAGTAATACTAAAGTTATTAAAATGCTTGTTATGGTCAAGGGAGTACTCTTGGCCTAAAGTGTTTCCGGTGTTTCTGGCGTTTCTGATGTTTCTGGTTTACAGGCCCCCTCAAGTGAAAAACTACCCCCAACCTATTTGCAATCCCACGTATGTGCTATGTATTTGCAATCCCACTTGCGTGCCATGTATTCACAATAACCCTTGTGTGCTATGTATTTGCAATCCCACTATGCATTTGCAACCCCACTATCTATCTGCAATCTCATTTGTGTGCCATGACTTTTCAATCCCACCATGTATTTGCAGTCCCACTTGTGTGCTATGCATTTGCAATCCAACTTGTTGTGTGCTATGTATTTGCAATCCTATTTGTGTGCAATGTATTTGCAATCCTATTTGTTTGCCATGTATTTACAATCCCACTGTGTATTTTCAGTCCCACTTGTGTGCTATGCATTTGCAACCCCACTTGTTGTGTGCTATGCATTTGCAATCTCATTTGTGTGCCATGCATGTGCAATCCCCCTTGTGTGCTATGAATGTGCAATCCCAGTATGTATTCGCAATCCCAGTATGTATTCGCAATCCCAGTATGTACTCGCAATCCCACTAAATATTCGCAATCCCATTTATGTGCCATGAATTTGCAATCCCACTATGTATTTTCAGTCCCACTTGTGTGTTATGCATTTGCAACCCCACTTGTTGTGTGCTATGTATTTGCAATCCCATTTGTGTGCCATGTTTATGCAATCCCCCTTGTGTGATGTGCATTTGCAATCCCACTATGTGTTTTGAATCCCATTGTCCCACTTATGTGCCGTGTATTTGCAATCCCACTATGTGTTTGCAATCCCATTGTCCCATTGTGTGCCATGTATTTGCAGCCCCACTTGTGTGCTATGTATTTGCAATCCCACTACGTACGTATTTGCAATCCCACTTGTGTGCTTCACCCCGCCCATGGGACTGTTCACCGGGTCGCGGGTGTATAATTTACACATACAACATATTTTTTGGGGCATAATATACCTACGAGTACTACAGCAGTACCTGGTATGAGGCAGCACGGATCTCCTCGAACGACTCTTCCTGTTGCGCCGCTTGCAAGGACCGCGCTGCCGCTTCCGTCTGCGCAGCCCACAACGCCCGCGCTTCTTCTTCTTGCCTCTCTCGTCGCAATGACCCTTCCGCCCGCGCCGCTCGCCATGACGCCGTTGCCGCTTCCGCCTGTGCCGCTAGGGAAAGCCCCCCTCCTGCGCCTCGAGCCGCTCGGAACATTCTCCCCTCGTCTCTTCCTTCTGCCGTTCGAGCCGCTCGCAACCAGCCCGCTCGCTCTTCGGCCGCTCGCAGCGACCACTCTCGCTCTTCCGCGGCTCGCAGCGACCACTCTCGCTCTTCAGCGGCTCGCAACGACCGCTCTCGCTCTTCAGCGGCTCGCAACGACCGCTCTCGCTCTGCAGCCGCTCGCAACGACCGCTCTCGCTCTTCAGCAGCTCGCAACGACCGCTCTCGCTCTCGCTCTACCGCCGCTCGCACCAACCGCGCTCGCTCTACGGCCGCGGCCGCCTCGCGGGCACGCAAAGCCTCCCTGCGCGAGCGCTCCCTGGTGGCATCCCTGTCCTCCTCTTCCGCCTGCTGGGCCTGTAGGAGGCGCGATTTTCTGCGGCGCTCTTCCGCATCCCGCTCGAAAGCTTCCTTGCGCGCGGTCCTCGACCACGTCAGGGAAATCGGGAGTCGCGGTTTGCTGCTCGTAAGTACGTGTTGTGTAACAGTTGTGCAGTGCCTTTCCAGTTCATGGAGCGCGCTCAAAATCTCCTGAGGGAGGGAGGGAGGGAGGGTGGGTGGGTGAGAGAATGAGAGAAGACCAGACCAGTGCGACCAGGAGAGGAAATAGGTGGATGGGGGACAGGTGGGAGTATTCCCGCAGGTTAGAGCAGGTTAGAGCAGGTGGGAGTATTAGCGCAGGTTAGAGCAGGTTAGAAAAGGTTAGAGGTACGATAGAGGTACTGTTAGAACAGAAGCGTGCCATATACGAGAGAGGTGTAGGGTGTACCTTATTTTGGATGAAAGGCTTCTGGATGGCGGCAGTTCGGCTCAACTCCTTATCCCAAATTGGTGGTTGTTTTGTTCTTGTTGTTCTTGTTCTTGCCATACTGTATGTAGGATTGTTCAGTTTTGTACTTAGTTAGATACTTAGTTAGATACTTAGTTAGATACTTAGACCGTGGGCTTGTTCATCGGGTGTATAGTATTAATAGTATTAATAGTATTAATAGCATATGTTTTTCTTTAATATAATATAATACGTAGCAGGTATCACTTTTGGGGTAAGGTATGAGCTCCTCAAGTGAACGCGCTCAGAAAAAAAAACACGGTGAACCTCTATCATACCGTGGCATGCGTCAACAGAGCAGAGCAGAGCAGAGCAGTGCCCCAAGACGTGGAGTAGAAAGTACATGGGGGGCGGCGTGGGAGAAATTGAGCAGAGCAGCGCAGTGCGCGCGCAGTATATAGCGGTGCAGTTACACCGAGGATAGTATAGTGTAGTTCAGTTCAGGCTATGAAGTACCCCTAACCTTGTAAGTCGCCTACCCAGGTATACCATAATACCAGAAGATTAGTTTGGCGAATAAGAAAACATCCGAGCCAGAAAAAAAAAATCGTTCCCCATAAATCCGTTCGTTTATTGTGCACTCTTCATCGTCTCGAACAAAGCCGCATTTAATACGTACAATAGGCAACGGTAGCACCAATAAAGCCAAAGCTACGTATATAGCTAGAGAGTAAAAGGTTTATACGTATCATACACAAACCAGAAACGTACACAAACCAGAAATGTGTGACCACACAAGCAAGCGCGGCTCCGTTCCTTCCTGCACCCGGAGACTCCGTTTTGAACCCCTGCACAGCCATTTGTGTCACTTATATTATTTTTTATAACTCGTGATTGTACCGTCTCCCCCCCGGTACGTGATACGGTGTACGATTGGCTTCGGTGATTACATGTATTATTATTTACCAGACATTTGTTTATTTTTTCCTGAGGACTCTTCCCCTCGAGAGCTACTCTAGAGTTCAGTAACCTTCCCCTCTAGAGTTACTCTAGAGTAGAGTTTATCTACATAGCCTCTCCTGTGACCACAGACTCGACTTTTTTTGCGATGGGCTACCATATGCATAGTGTTATTAATAGCGTGAGAATAACAACATGCTGTTATATGTTATATGTTATACTAACACGTACCCCATGCGCATATATATTATATGCTGCGCTGCTGTATGCATCTTCGCACCTCTTTTTTTGTGTGTGTTTTTCAAAATTATAAAAAAAAACGCGGGTATAAAAAAAGCCAAAGGCATTGCAACAACGAGCCCCCAATCGCCTCGCCTTGGGAAATTTGTGAGAATAATGCTAAAGATGGATTGAAGAGCTACGTATCATATACAGCGTGGTTTATCAACCATTCCATCGAACCCGGTTCACGTGGCGTGTGCTGTTAACAATATAACAAGATGTAGGGGTATAAAACGTGTAGTTGTACATTATACAGGAGGAGTTGATGGGATGAATGAATGAATGCATAAATGGTGTAAGGCAATATATAGTGCGGATTCATTGATTTTGTCAAAGAGAGACACGATCTAAAAACAAAACCATTGCGTAGTGGCTTGGGTTACAGAATAATATGCAGGCGCCGTCCGCGTTTGGTTGTGCGTGTCTCTCTGCCTCTTTCTTTGTCTGCGAGTAACTCAGATCCGGGGTCTCAAATAGACTCCTCCCCCACTACTGGTCCTTTTCGTGCCTTGCATTTTTTATCGCGAGAAAAGTTCAGCCCTTTTTTTCCCTCGTAGACCCGCATCGAATTGCGCCTACACCCACGCTGCTAGGCGCTCTCAGCAGTTGATTCCGTTTTTTATTTTTATTTTCAAATAAACTCCAAAGTCCGACCCACGTGAGATTCGAACCCCGGATTCCAACTCCTAGTAGTATTCGAGGGTACCACTAGTAGACCATCGGGGTGACCGACTAAAACCTATAAATTCCAGTATTTTTACCAAGCATACTTGCTCCTGATTATTGTATGTATGTTCTCGCGTAAAAGTGGATATTCATTAATCGTTTTTGTTCAGGACACGATCTAGCATTTTACAGTTTATGGCTCAAGTATTAAGTGGCTAACTCATACCACACTCCTCGACTGAGAAACTAGCCTTAAAAGGCATGCGCCTTATAAGGCATGCCTTACCATTGGAACATAATCTATTTGGGTTTCACACGTACTGCTGTAGTAATATTCGTTCTATGCCTATGTACAAGAGTTTATCTAGTACTTCAAGTAATACATAACAAGTACGTATATATAGTGTGTGTTGTCTTCACATTAAACTCGTTATTTCTACCCAGCCACATCAGTACACCCAGTGTCTGTCCTGATTCCTAATCCTAGAGAGATACCTGGTGCAAATTATATGGTCACAGATTGTGAAACAGAGAAAAACCAAAACGAAAAAAACGCAAAATTAATGGGTAAAGCAAGTGAGATGCTAGCGTACCGGGTACGAGAACACAAGGACACAAGCCGAACAAAAAACTAACAACAAAAAGATAATTAAAAAACGAATTCTAAAATCAAACATAATACACATGACGCAGGGAGACAGAAGCGCCCCTAGAAGAAAAGCACATGTGCCCAAGAGGAACAGATAACTGCTGCACGGACGAAGCAACACGAAGATGAGGAAGACACCGGCATAGGGCGGTAACAAAGGGAGAAAGCAGGCAAAAAGCAAGTATTCTAATATGTATACCTACAGTAGTCTATACCTAGATAGGCCATGGGCTCGCGCTTTCACTTTCCTCCCAAATTACGTTTTTCGGATGGAGGTATACCTGGTATATGTACTGTAGCGAGGCAGTGAGGCACAGAAATTTCCTCAATTTAGTGAAAAAATAACGCCAGAAAACGTACTGTAGGAGCACCCCTCAGTCCAAGTCTAAGTCTAAGTCTAAGTCTAAGCCGCAACCCAATTTTGGCTTTAGTTTTGTGTGAGGGGCGAGGGGTATACACAGCTATATACAGCTCCTCAACTGAGTATCCTAGCCTAGCGTAGCCCACCCTAGGCTAGCCTAGCCTAGACTAGCCTAGCGTAGCCTAGCGTAGCCTAGCGTAGCCTAGCCTCATGCACACTTACCTGCACGCGTTGAGTCGCCAACACGTAAACGCTACAAACACTACAAACACCACCCAAGGGTCGTTCTTATCGAGCAACTTTTTAACAAAATTTCCAAATATTGTTTTCGCGCAATTTTTAGGACTTCTATATTTTCCAAAAATAATTTCCAAAGATTGGAATGCGAAACCTTCCAAATGTTTTGTTCGCCCTCTGTTAAAATTCCAAATTTCCAAATAAATCCTGTTTTTTCTGGATCTTCCTGTTTATTTTTGGAAAAGAAAAATGGAAATTTTGAAATTTTGGAAAAAAGTTGCTCGATAAGAAGGACCCTAAGCTGGTACTGTTTATTACGAAAGGGAGAAACTATTAACAGACAAAAAGCAAGTATTTCGTATTTACTATAATACCTATATAGGCCATAGGGTTTATTCCTGAGGTCGGCTCGCGCTCAATCACTTTTCCCCCAAATCACGTTTTTCGAGTCAAGGTATACCTGGTATACCTGGTATATGTACTGTAGTGAGGCAGTAAGGCACAGAAGCTCCTCAATTAAGTGAAAAAAAAAGAACGCCAGAAAACGTACTGTAGGAACACCCCTAAGTCTAAGTCCAAGTCTAAGTCTAAGTCTAAGTCTAAGTCTAAGTCTAAGTCCAAGTCTAAGTCTAAGTCTAAGTCTAAGTCTAAGCCGCGACCCAATTTTGGCTTTAGTTTTGTGTGAGGGGCGAGGGGTATACACAGCTATATACAGCTCCTCAACTGAGTATCCTAGCCTAGCCTAGCCCACCCTAGCCTAGCCTAGGCTAGACTAGCCTAGCGTAGCCTAGCGTAGCCTAGCGTAGCCTAGCCTCATGCACACTTACCTGAGCACGCGTTGAGTCGCCAACACCTAAACGCTACAAACACTACAAACACCACCTAAGGGTCGTTCTTATCGAGCAACTTTTTAACAAAATTTCCAAATATTGTTTTCGCGCAATTTTTAGGACTTCTATATCTTAATCATGCATTTATTACTTCCTAATAAAATTAATCCCAAAGATTGGAATGTCGAAACTTCCTTCAAAAACCCGTTATTTGTCGCCTTCTGTTAAGAATTTCCCAAATTTTCCAAATAAATCCCTGTTTTTTCTTGATCTTACCTGGTTTTTTGGTACAGAAACAAATGGAAATTTAATTGATAATTTTGGAAAAAAGATGTAGCTCGATAAGGAAGACGCCTAAGCTACGCGTACTGTTTTATTACGGTATTCTATTACCGCACTCGCCTCGGAATCGTAGCGGTTGGTGCGGCCATAAGCTGGCTGCTGTCGGCGGATTCCATCGAGACCTGGCCAGTCACCCGGCGCCACAAACAATCCTGCTGCCAGTGGTTGGCGGGGAGTCGTTGGCCATGCTGCTGCCTCCCTCACCTAATACCTTCTCCTCCTCCTCCCTCTCCCCTCCTCCTCTCCTCCTCCTCCTCCTCTCTCCTCCTCCTCCTCCCCTCCTCCTCCTCCCACGTACCTTCTCTCCTCCTTCTCGGTCGTCTCTCCTCCTGCTCGCTTCTCCCCTCCTCCTCCTCCTCCTCCTCGCTCCTCCTCCTCCTCCTTCCTCCTCCCCTCCTCCTACTCTCCTCCTCCTCCTGCTGCTGCTACGGGGTTGGGGGGGGGTCTGTCGGAAGCTCCGCGCAGCGGAATTATTCGGCGATCCTTGCACAAGAAGATGAGAACGTTTTGGGAGTTGACAACCGTAACATGCGTCGGACGTGCCGATGCGACAAAAAACCAAGACGACGATAGAGCCGAGGAGAGAGAAACAAGAAGCATAAGAAGATTAGCTCGGCCAAAGGTTAACGGCGATACACTCGCATGTGGCTTCTAGGCAGTCTACCGCAAAGAGAGGCAAGCACTCCATCCAGGCGGTGTTACCCGACAGGTATTCTATTAATAGGGGATATAATATTGAATGGGCCTATAAAAATATCCGATCCAATGGCGGATCGGCCACAGTATCGATACTATCGATGCTACTGTAGAGCAGGTCGTCCGAACGAATACATACACGTATCATATGTAGTATGTATATATGAGATGGTGTACGAGTTGTTGCAGGTAATCAGGCAGTGCACAAACAAACCTCTTCGGCAATATGGGCATAGGATCAACTGCAGCAGTAGCAGCAGTAGCAGCAGTAGCAGAACTGGACGGCAGCACGAGGAAGAACACACCTACAGCACGTTGTGGGCCCTGTCTATGCACATCATGCTACTCGTATCACAATACGTAGCCATGCTAACCGCGTGTCGCATGGTGTGTGCATCCAATAAGACAGCAGCCAGGCAGGGCTGCTTGTATTTGTCGCATACTGTACAGAATCCACCGTCCAAGTTCGTGAGGGGCTAAGGATCGTTCTTAGCGAGCAACTGTTTTTCCAAAAATTCCAATACTTGTTTTCGCCCAATTTTTTGTATTTCCATATTTTCCTAAAATAGTTTCCAAACATTGGAATGCGAAGCCTTCCAAACATTTAGCCCTCTGTTAAAATTCCAAACTTTCCGAATAAATCCTGTTGTTCCTGCTTTTCCTGTTTTTTTTTAAAAACAAATATTGGAAATTTTGGGAAAAAAGTTTCTCGATAAGAACGGCCCTAAGAGAGAAAAAACGCTACGACTGTAGTACAGTACGTCGGAAAAAAAAGAGAGAAGGAACGCCACAGTAGTATTGGTAGTCCAAAGGGAAACTGAAGGCCCTGCTGTAACCGTTCCCGTCTAGAGTCGGGTTACCCGCCGTACTACTATATATACATGGAAGGATGCGTGGCGAGGGCATGGAGGGTCCCGTTGACTACTCCGTTGACGACGAAATTAGCCAAAGCAGGTGCTCCGGCATGTCATCACTTGCAAGAATGGAGTAGCACGCGCGCAGAGAGCTACGAAGGGTTACTGGAAAACAGGCTGTCGGAAAATTCGAACCACGGATGTTGCCTCGAGAGAATCGAGCGCTCTACTGCCGACCGTCGGGTATACCACGAAATTCAAACATGAGCCAGTGCCCGCTCTTTCGCCGACCAAAACCAATAAAACAAACGAAGAAAAAAAAACATTCTGCTGCTCTGCTGTACATATCTACGTAACTGTATGTTGTATTTTAATACGGTATACTATTATTGTGCGTTCAATGTAACAGGGTAAAAACAGGGGCCGTAAAACACATAACACCCCTTACCTGCGTTCGCGGGAACAACGCACCCGTGGCTTGGTCGTGTAGATGCGGGGGGGGTCGGATGTATCACTATTGATACAACGAAAAATACACTATTGATACAACCAAAAACAAACAAATCGAGCCAATACCCGTTCTTTCGCCGGGGAAACACAAAAAAATGAAGAGAATCATCGTGTGGGTTTTAGTATACTATACTCACACCAGTAGCTCAGTCGTGTACAGCGACGCTGACGGTACGGTATATCACCACGTACGTACGTAAAACGAACAAGAAAAGTTATGCTGTAGCAAAAACAAAATGAATAAAAGCAAAAACCAAACGCGACCCAGGTGGGATTCTTAGGCCAGTATTGATAGTGTTGCCTTCACGGAATCAGCGCTCCTAGAGTACTACCAGCTGATACAAAACGAAACGGCCGATGTATTATTTCTCACAGCCAAAAAGTCCTGAAAACCGCCGCTCGTGGCGCGCGTCTTTTACTTCGTTTTAGTATGTACCTGGTACCTGATTTTGGCTTAAATCGATCAGGTATACCTGATTTTGGCCTTTTACCTAAAAGAAAACCAGGAAAAATTGATGTCACGATTCGAACCAAGAAAAAAACGTGATTTTGTTTTCGGAAAGCGTGACATAACGACAATTTGCAAATGTCGCGAAGCATTTTTTTTTGTTCGTTCGTTAGAAATGACCTCTATTGATGAGTTAAGGGGCAGTAATACAAAAGGTGACTTTACCATGCAACAATGACATGTGCAACAGCACGAGCTCCAACTGTGATCACTTTCATTTTAGAACGTTACCCATGCCAGAAAAAAAAATTAAAAAGAAAACCAAGGGGGGACACAAAAAAGAAATTTTACCTTTGTAGACCATGCACCTCAGCCGAGATCGCCCTATTATACTGAATAGTCCCTCTATTGTTGATACCCCTCTCTAAATACGGAATTACCACCCCTTATTCTTGTACCCTCCTACATACCGAATATTCCCCCTGTATATTTCCCCTACATACGAATATGCCCCTGTATACCGAATATACCCCCTGAATTACTCCCTCTATAGTTACCCCCCCTACTTACCGAATGTGCCCCTATGTTATTCTCCTCCCATTACCCGAAATATACCCCTTGTATTCCCCCTACATAACCGAACATACCCCTAGTATACTTGTGTGCCGTGGAATGAGTCCGCCAATGGAGTCTAAAGAGTCGTACACGGTAAACGAAACGTGGTGAGAGTGCGGACGAGCATTTTATTCGCAATGGGGTCGTCGTTCCTCACATCTTCCTCTCCAACACTCCTCTTGATCACTGTCTGAACCTTATGCCGGCAAATAGGCATGATCTTTTGTTCTTGTTCTCACCCACTGCGCGAGGCAGAGGCGACAGAAACCAGTGGGCCTGCCCAGACAATAAGCAGCAAGACGCGATCAGTAGCAAGGGGCGGTAGGTGCAGTGGCAAGCAGACAAGCAGGTGGAGTAGATACATATGTTAGCCGGAAGTCGGTACATAATCGAAATTAATCAATAGGCTTGGTTTTTTCGTTTGGTTTCAGTAGTCATTCTCGTACACAGGTTTATTCGTGCGGGTCCCTCTATCTCTACCGTACTACTACTACTACTACTACCACCACTACTACTACTGCTACTACTACTGCTACCACTACTACTACTACTTCTACTACTACTACTACTACTACACTACTGTTACTACTACTACTAGTACTACTACTACTACTACTGCAACTACTACTGTTACCACTACTACTACTACTACTGCTACTATTACTACTACTACTACTACTACTACTACTACTACTACTACTACTACTACTACTACTACTACTACTACTACTACTACTACTACTACTACTGCTTACTACTACTACTACTACTACTACTACTACTACTACTACTACTACTACTACTACTACTACTACTACTTCTACTACTACTACTACTACTACTACTACTACTACTACAACTACTACTACTACTACTTCTACTACTACTACTACTACTACACTACTGTTACTACTACTACTAGTACTACTACTACTACTACTGCAACTACTACTGTTACCACTACTACTACTACTACTGCTACTATTACTACTACTACTACTACTACTACTACTACTACTACTACTACTACTACTACTACTACTACTACTACTACTACTACTACTACTGCTACCACTACTACTACTACCACTACTGCTACTGCTACTACTACTACTACTACTACTACTGCTACTATTAATACTACTACCACTACTACTACTACTACTATATTATACTTCGTATGTATACATTCAAAGTAAACAAACAACTGCTTATTGTATTAACGGAACTCAAGCGTCCAGTAGTACTACTACTGATAGCAAGAAGGGAAACGGCCAATGATACCTCGCTCTCGATACTCACACAACTTAGCCCGTATTTGACCACCTTAGGACCCATATTTTCCTGGCAGATCGTACAGAACGAAGCCTGGTCTGCCGCCATGTTTCGCTCGCCTGTTGCTTGCCTTGCCTTGTGTGTATTCGTTTTTGTTTGGGAGGGCGATGGTGGGGGTGGGGGTGAGTGGGGCGGCAGAGGAAACGTTGGACTGGCTATGATACAACATGACCAAATTATAGGGCTGGGCACTGGCTGACTCAATCAGTAGCGATTCTGCTGTCGTCAAAATCAATCAGTGTACTGGATTGCAACAGTATACTGGCCGAGCGAAGCGAGTAACGGCGAGCGAAGGTATCAGGTACTCAACGCAGAAAAAGAGACCAACGATGAAATATTGAATGAAGGAAGGAAGGCGTGCAAATGTCCAGCATCCGGGGGGTGGCAGAGCGCTCCTCTATCCTGCCTCCTCCCAAAACGCATTTCGTGGGTTTCCGTACTATAATATGGCGTGTTTCTTGGACGTACGTAAGATCAAACTGCTGGTGAATATACTGGCCGGCTTAACCAGTAGATTGCTACTCCCAGTAGGTTACTACTGCCAGTACATACTGTGCCAGTGCCCAGCCCTACCAAATGGTGTTTCGACACAACATCACCAAATGATGTTTGGGGGACGAGGGAGGGTGTAGAGGAGGGAGGAGGGCATTGGACCGGATATGATGCTATTCATAAGTTGCCATTGTTTTTCGATACACCATCACTATCGAGTTGGGGGAGTGGGGCGGGGTGGGGGCTGACGGACTGGTTAGTGGTCGTGAGTTAGAATCTCACGTCCATCATGAAAATGTCTTTTAAAGAAAAGCGAAGTTCCTCATGTCAATATTGTGATAATACTTCTGGATTCCCATAAATAGGAACCGCATGTTGGTCACACGCGTCGACCCGTATATGCGGCCCGTTCCAGGCGGGAGAATGTTGTAAGGCTTATATTGGGTAGGTAACGGGTTAACGGTTTACCAGTACTAACCCAACGGACTAACGCCTTAACAAAAGGCGTCGTCGGCAGGACCAACCTTTCTTGCGTTTTTTTCGTGGTTTAACCTTCCTGGGTCGGTTTCGTAGCCTTGCGGTTCAGAGGTGGGGGAGTGGGTCCTGAGGAGCCGCACCTTCGACTAATGTTTTAGTTCGTGGGGTCGGGGTTTCCATGAAGTTATCCTATTTCTGCATATATGTACGGCTCATCAGAGCGGGCTCGTGTTATGTATGCTACTGCGAATATGTGGAAATTCCGGTAACTACCTGGTAACAGGTATTGGGATCGTATTGGTAGTACTTGGAAGGCGTGCGTATCTTAGATGAAAACCAGGGGTTTCCAAGGGGAGCAGTCCTGGACGAAGCATGATAGTAGATGTTCCTAAGGTGGCTGTTTAGGCACTAGATATGTTTTACGCGGCTCAACCAACTTGGAGTATTTCCCAGCGACAGCATGTCGAGCCAACCTAGAGTATTTCCAAGTTCAGCATCCACGCCGGTCGAGTCAATCTAGAGTCTTACCAAGCACAGCATCCCAGCACTGACCACTGGCATAGGGTTCGGGTTAGGGTTAGGGTTCAGGTCAGAGGGTCGGCTTCAAGCGCCAAGCACAAAACCCCCGTGAATATCTACTAGCAAGGTGCGTCCATCCACCCCTCCAAGGAGAGACGATCTGAGCCTTTAGACTTTTCTGTCTTTCATCGTGCAAAAAGGAATAAAGCTACGTAATATTTTCTTCTATTCTTGAGCAAACAACGCACGTGAGTACCAACGATTTTACCTGTTCAATACGCAAACCTGGCAAGGGATACTCTGGTGTCCCATACCCATATAAACTTAACACACGTTATTTCTCTTCGGTCATCACAGTGTGAAGACAACAACAACAACAACAACATCACAGATGGCTGCTTGGCCCGCTGCTTTGATGTGCACGAGCTCCGCTGACTCATTTTTCTGGACTGCGATGATACTGCACGATGAGCGCCCGAACTCGCACGCACGCATGCATGCACCCTTTTTGCCCTCAGCACCAGTACACGAGCCTCTCTCGCTGTAGCATGGATATGATGGTATCTACTCTCTGCGGTAATGGTGCGGTGGTACTGTATCTTCGCCCCGATATCCATATTTGTTCGACCATCATCAGATATCGTCATATATACTCGTATACTGCTGTACGAGGTACCAACCAGCAACGCCCATGGTATACAGTTTTATGCGTGCCCGTAAGCAGATAGATGATGCGTTTCTTTGTTTTTGTCTTTTTGTTTTATTTTTTTCTGGACTCATGGCAGCAGCAGCATGAACGCCACAAAGCAGATACGCTCGCTCGCTCGCTCACGCTGCTCTCGCTGTTCAGCATGGAAATGACGGCCTCTATACGTACTCTCTGCGATTGTGGTGCTGATGGTGGCGGCGGTGGCACTGTGGTATATTTGCTGCCCTCTTGCCTTACCCCATCTATGTACCATCTGTCTATGAACATCATCAGAAATCGTCAGATACAAACACGATGGATGCTACTATACTGTACCTGGCAC
Source organism: Saccharina japonica (assembly GCA_008828725.1). Taxonomy (NCBI): domain Eukaryota; class Phaeophyceae; order Laminariales; family Laminariaceae; genus Saccharina; species Saccharina japonica. Next base: position 39,407 of record MEHQ01002535.1, read on the forward strand.
GTTTCATGCGCGCCGGCAGGCAGATGATGATGAGTTTCGTTGATTCCTTTCTTCCTTTTTTTCTGGACTACTATACGATTGCACGGCGACACCAGTATACTCGATACCGCATGATGAACGTCACAGACCAAACACGCCCACCCGCCTGCAACCGTGTGTGCGCGCGCACAGCAGCAAAGGCACACGGGGCCCCTCTTGCTGCGTATCATGGCAAGGAGGTGGCCTCTCTGCTGTGGGGTGATTGGTATCTTTGTGCAAGAACAGTTAGTAGTGCGTACGGTGTTTTCCTTTTTTCTTTGCTTTGAGATACCGTACCATTGGTATTATACATGCTAGACCCGCTGAAAAAAGAGTTTCGTTGATTTTTGAAATTGGTGTTCCGGACCATGATACGAGTACTACTCTCCAACGGCAGAACAAGCAACCWCGGGCGCGCACACACCCCATGTACGCACAGCAAAGATACACGGCGGGTCCAAATGAGGGCCTCCGTGTGCATCTCTGCTGTTGTTGCGGGGGGCATCTTTGGTTCTAAATTCCTTGCCCATACATACGCCAGAGAGATGGGATGGTTCTGTTTGCTCTTGTCGTGCTCGCGAAATCACCTTTGTTTCAGAAGAACGCGCCAACCGGCGGCTTTGAACAGAGATCTCGTATCATACGCGTACTCGGAAACACTTGCGCCCTCGGGGATGACAGAAGATCCTGTTCTTGGAACCGGTAGCCGGCCGGTCTCACACGGGAAACAGCGGTTGTTGGACAAACTCGAGAGCCAGTGACTTGGAATGCGAAAGACAACTCCTTAGCACTCGGCAATGTGGAAGCCTTGAATCTGCTCTCGAGGGCAATCTCACCAGGGGGACATATAATGCAAATCCCTCCATTGATGTCCAAAAATAATATAAAACCCTTTGTTTCGCAATATAGAAGGTACAAGGTACACGCCATGCCATAAGCGTTTTATTTAGGGTACAATGCCCCCCGCCCCCCTCGGCAGAGAGAGACCTGCGATGATGGCGGCATCCCATACGTACACCACAGCAGTATACATGAAGAAAGCATCGACAAGTCATATGCGAGGTACTTGAAGCAGCAGCAGCTATTGTCATGGGTCGGTCACACTCGTTTATATACTCGTACCAGTATAGGACAACGAAAAACGTTGGTGGCAGCGACGAAATCAAATCTTCGCAAACCTAATATATGGAACCACAATAGCAGTGATATTTTGGTACTTGGTACAGCAGGACGTATCGCGTTTGGTTCCAGTTTTCGATACGAAGGAGTTCCAGTTTTTCTCTGCCGAAAAACCACAGCTGCAATCACAGCGTCAAAGCAGCCGCGTTGAGCTTCAAGGACAAGCCTGAGCACACGCGCAGGGCCCGGTGCCTCGTCGGGTCTACTCTGCTCGTAGCAACAAACTCGACTGTGCTGTGCTGCCGCTCGCACTGTTGTTGTGCTGTGCCTACGGCGGTGTGCGAATAGTGCACAGCAGAAAAACTGAGAAAAATGGAGCACATGCCAATGCTTTTCGCGAGTGCCAATGGACGGATTCTCAGCGGCGGCGGCTTAGCGGCGATTGTGGTGGGGTACTGCGGCACTTGGTGGTTATTCTCGCTTGCGCGCCAGGTGCGAATTCGATGGGTGCTGCTACTGCCGCTGCTTGGAAGCAGTGTTGAACGTGGGGGGTGCTGGGAGTCGAGATTGCGCCGCGTTTTTCGCAGAGAGTTCTACGTATGATACAAGGTTTCTGCGGCTAACCGATCGACGCTCAATACACACCAGTAGCAGCGATCCCGAGCAATTGACACCTCGAACAAATCATACAGATCATACATACCATTCAGATAATTTCCACTTCATGATTTACATATTCCAGGGCAGATACATTCATGATATGTATGATCTGTATGATCTAACGCATGTTGCCGGGCGGGAGCCGTATAGTCTTCATGATCTAGCACGCGTTTCCTGGGTTGGATCTGTACTTCCAATAAATCCTGCACAAACATCTCATAACGGCTGGTAAGGATCTACAGCAGTAGATGACCTATCTGTAAATGATCTATCTGTCCGACGTATTAATTGATTCCAAGACCATTGGGCCATGGAAAAGTCGCTAAAGGAAAGCGACCCAGAGATCATTGGACAACACAAGGGTCCGTCGAATGTGTTATTTACTTATTGCGTATGCCAGGTAGGAACGTGTAAGGAAGACGCGGCTCTTATTATTCTACTCTGAATGCTTGAGAACCGACGAAGACGGATTCGAAATCGAGCACGGAGTCGTAAACAAATCGAGAGCAGCTTCGACTGGGTGCAAAATCGTGGGAGGCAGAGCTAGTCAGGAAATAGACGATAGCTTGCCCCTTTTTAAGGGACTCTATTAATAGTGCGTCGAGGCGGAGGGTCCCTTAAAGCAGTGGCCGTTATCTGGTATCAGATTTTCCCCACTTCAGGGATGTGCCGATTGTTTGAAAGGGCCAGAAATGCCTTGCAGGGCCAATACGGCGGCATGCAGACACATTAAGGGGCGCTCGGCGGTTACTCCTCCACATCTGACACTTGGGGAGAGCACAAACCTCGTTTTTCTAGCCATCTGTGTGGCGTTTTTCAAGCGAAAGGCTGTAAGGGACCTGGAGTCTCTTATTAAGTGTTGCGTCCACTATATCGCGGCCGAGGTCCCTTAAAGTGCGCAGAACTCCGAGGTCCCTCAGTCCAATTCTTACGCAGTCGGATACGTGGATTGAAGAAAGCGATTTCCGATCGGAGACAAAATCGAGCTTTCTTGTACTGTTGAAACTGAGCATTTTCGATCCCAACTTTTTCGATCGAGCAATTCGATCCGTGCATCCTGTCGAGGGGTTGCGGGGATCGCATTTTTCGATCGAAATTTTGTTTGAAGCCCACCGCATATCTCACCACCCCACCAAACACACGGTCACACCACACAGCAGCAGCCTGAACACCTCTCGGATGCTGGGCTGACTGCTCTACTGTTTCTGCTGTTGCTGCTGCTGCCGACAGCGCAGCACCTCCTAGAACCCGCGAGCAGGACACGAAGCAGTTTTCAACCTTCGTACCAAACGCCCCAAGAAAGAGCACCAAAAAGTACAAACTATTAATAAATCCGACTGACGATGGGGAAGGCATCCAGACGCACCCGGTGGGATTTATAGTTTGGTAGGAAACCGACCTTTTCGATCCTTCCAATCGGACGGCATACCAATTGGCCTTATACCCTATACCGGTATACCGTTTTCCCCTATCATGGGGTGCCTTAAAACGGGCTACACTCTGCTGTATCTATACTGCAGGCGTACATTACGTTACGACGATGGTCCTGTGTACGTTGTAATTTGGCGTCGGCTCCGGACGAATAACCACAACCGTCTACGTATACATCCGGAGTAAAAAGAGTGCTCATCATATGCTCGACGCAACACCTTGGACAGACTCAACATGGTATACTTCGTATATATACTGCTGTATGTCATCTGAATATGTCATATGTTATGTACGTTCGTAGGCTATTCATAGGTATTTCCTGTGCTGCTGTTTTTCCGAAGTGTGAGTGTATGAACTTACATACGCCCCCATGGGTGTATTAACTTACATACGCACATATGGGTGTATGGACTTACATACGCACCCATGAGTACGCGCGTTCGGGCGTGGTTGATATGTACGTGGTGCCGACCTGGAGCATTGGCCTAAAATGGCGTAAGGTTAAGAGTTAAGAGTACTGCACACGCTGGCAGGGTGCGAAGGGCGGTTCGTTCCGAAAATAAATCTAGTTACGAGCTGGTTCAGGCATATCACCCAAAATTTCGTCAGTCACGAATGCCGCATGCAATAGCAACTCCAATGTCACATATTTGGTATCATACTGACCGCCATGAACAGTGGAAGAGGGTGACATCGCCAGTTTTTTGTTCAAGGATCTAGAACTGGCGCTACCGCCGAAAATGTGGCCCGACCAATCACAGGCCTTCAAAGTGGTCAACAATAGTCAGGCGTTTCCGTAGGAAAACGTGTTTTCCCCCATATTTTGTTTTCTGAACGAGCCGCTTCCAGGTGGTCCAAGGCATGTTTGTACAAAGTTTCACGCAAATATTCGAAGATCTGACTGCGTATGATCATATTAAGTCATATTTAACGCCCAAAATCGATTATATACTGAAACTAAGTAATTTCGAGGCGACACCTATTTTTGCACTTTTACCGCATAAAAGTCCAAATGTCCACGCCGTGTTTTGGAGATAGACCCTTAAATTTGGTACACGTGTTTTATGTGCCATACCCGAGCTTTTTACGAATGTGTTTTTTTTTTTTTTTTTTCCGCCGGAAATTTCGGATCCCTTAACCCATTCATAACTCAAAAACGTAATTCACACTAATTTCAAGTATTTTGTCCCCAAATACGGGGGACCAGTTCTTAAGGGGCCAAATTTCCCAAAAAATTACAAAACAAGCAATATCTGACGAAAAAAAAAAAAAAAAAAACCCATCCGTTAAAGTCTCGGGTAGGGCGCATAAAACACGTGTGCCAAATTTCAGGGTCTATCTCCAAAACACGGCGTGGACATTCGCCACTGAATGAATTTTGGGTGATATGGCCTGAACCAGCCTGTATGTGAGGTCCAAAATGTCACAACGCCGAATGCCCCTTAATAGTACATACAGTAAGAACGGCTCCCAGACTTTTTTTTAACTTCCATGTTCTCCATTCCAAGGTACGAATTCGATTGTTTAATTAAGTCTGGCTGATCATATCAGAGTCCGTACGTATCATATGACACTCAGTGCGTTTACGAAGGGGCAGCGTAGCCTACCTATGCCGGCCCAAGGATGCGCACATGTGCAGTTTAGTTGTTTGTTGTGCCGATCGTATACACTGCTGAAAATAGTTTAAAGTGGAACAAGCTCGGCCTTGCGAGATGAAATCCATCCAGCAAGGTGCAGACAGTTACTTCGGGATGGAACCGTTTCGTTGAAGTCACGGAATGGCGCATGTGCGTCTTTGTCGTAATCGACTTACAACTTCTGACCCTTAGTGGCAGCCGCCTATTACCAGCCGCAGAGCTCTCCTTCAACACGTCTAGGACTGCGCTTCCGTGACATGACTTGCAACTACTGGAGATGAATAGATGCATGCTTCTGTTCAGTGCAGTATATCTCTGCTTTAACTTACTCTTCTTGGTTCCCCAGAGTCAACTGGGGGCTCTTTGACGGAGTACATGAGCTGTGGAGAATACCGCACTGGTACAGCAGCAGGCCAGTACAATAGGACACAAGACACTCTGTTGGCAGATCTAATATTATATTATATTTTAGTATGCTATATTTTACGTACAAACAGTTTGTGCTGTGCTGGTACTCTTGGTGTTGATACTTAAGGAGCCCTTTGGGTAAAACATATAAGAACACTGTGTGTGTTGTCTTCACATTAAACCCGTTCTTTCTACTCAACCACATCAGTACACCCAGTGCCTGTCCTGATTCCTAATCCTAGAGAGATACAAATTCTGTGGTCACAGACTGAAACAGAGAAAAACCAAAACAAAATAAACGCAAATTAATGGGTAAAGCAAGTGAGATGCTAANGCATCCCGCTCAAAGCTTCCTTGCGCGCGGTCCTCGACCACGTCAGGGAAATCGGGAGTCGCGGTTTGCTGCTCGTAAGTACGTGTTGTGTAACAGTTGTGCAGTGCCTTTCCAGTTCATGGAGCGCGCTCAAAATCTCCTGAGGGAGGGAGGGAGGGAGGGTGGGTGGGTGAGAGAATGAGAGAAGACCAGACCAGTGCGACCAGGAGAGGAAATAGGTGGATGGGGGACAGGTGGGAGTATTCCCGCAGGTTAGAGCAGGTTAGAGCAGTGGAGTTTAGCGCAGGTTGAGAGCAGGTTAGAGAAGGTTAGAGGTACGATAGAGGTACTGTTAGAACAGAAGCGTGCCATATACGATAGAGGTACTATACCTTATTTTGGATGAAAAGGCTTCTGGATGGCGGCAGTTCGGCTCAACTCCTTATCCCAAATTGGTTGGTTGTTTTGTTTCTTGTGTTTCTTGTTCTTTGCCATACTGTATGTAGGATTTGTTTCAGTTTTGTACTTAGTTAGGTACTTAGTTAGATACTTAGTTAGATACTTAGACCGTGGGCTTGTTCATCGGGTGTATAGTATTAATAGTATTAATAGCACATTTTTTTTCTTTAATATAATATAATACGTAGCAGGTATCACTTTTGGGGTTAGGTATGAGCTCCTCAAGTGAACGCGCTCAGAAAAAAAAACACGGTGAACCTCTATCATACCGTGGCATGCGTCAACAGAGCAGAGCAGAGCAGAGCAGTGCCCCAAGACGTGGAGTAGAAAGTACATGGGGGGCGGCGTGGGAGAAATTGAGCAGAGCAGCGCAGTGCGCGCGCAGTATATAGCGGTGCAGTTACACCGAGGATAGTATAGTGTAGTTCAGTTCAGGCTATGAAGTACCCCTAACCTTGTAAGTCGCCTACCCAGGTATACCATAATACCAGAAGATTAGTTTGGCGAATAAGAAAACATCCGAGCCAGAAAAAAAAAAATCGTTCCCCATAAATCCGTTCGTTTATTGTGCACTCTTCATCGTCTCGAACAAAGCCGCATTTAATACGTACAATAGGCAACGGTAGCACCAATAAAGCCAAAGCTACGTATATAGCTAGAGAGTAAAAGGTTTATACGTATCATACACAAACCAGAAACGTACACAAACCAGAAATGTGTGACCACACAAGCAAGCGCGGCTCCGTTCCTTCCTGCACCCGGAGACTCCGTTTTGAACCCCTGCACAGCCATTTGTGTCACTTATATTATTTTTTATAACTCGTGATTGTACCGTCTCCCCCCCGGTACGTGATACGGTGTACGATTGGCTTCGGTGATTACATGCATTATTATTTACCAGACATTTGTTTATTTTTTCCTGAGGACTCTTCCCCTCGAGAGCTACTCTAGAGTTCAGTAACCTTCCCCTCTAGAGTTACTCTAGAGTAGAGTTTATCTACATAGCCTCTCCTGTGACCACAGACTCGACTTTTTTTGCGATGGGCTACCATATGCATAGTGTTATTAATAGCGTGAGAATAACAACATGCTGTTATATGTTATATGTTATATTAACACGTACTCCATGCGCATATATATTATATGCTGCGCTGCTGTATGCATCTTCGCACCTCTTTTAGTGTGTGTATTTTTCAAAATTAAAAAAACGCGGGTATAAAAAAAGCCAAAGGCATTGCAACAACGAGCCCCCGACCGCCTCGAAATTTCTGAGAATAATGCTAAAGATGCATTGAAGAGCTACGTATCATAGTCTATATATACAGCGTGGTTTATCAACCATTCCATCGAACCCGGTTCACGTGGCGTGTGCTATTAACAAGATAACAATATGTAGGGGTATATAACGTGTAGTTGTACATTATACAGAAGGAGTTGATGGGATGAATGAATGAATGCATTAATAAATGGTGTAAGGCAATAATATAGTGCGGATTCATTGATTTTGTCAAAGAGAGACACGATCTAAAAACAAAATCATTTCGTAGTGACTTGGAGTTACAGAATATTATGCAGGCGCCGTCCGCGTTTGGTTGTGCGTGTCTCTCTGTCTCTTTCTTTGTCTGCGAGTAACTCAGATCCGGGGTCTCAAAGTAGACTCCTCCCCCACTACTGGTCCTTTTCGTGCCTTGCATTTTTTATCGCGAGAAAAATTCAGCCCTTTTTTCCCTCGCCGACTCGCACCGAATTGCGCCTACCCACGCTGCTAGGCGCTCTCAGCAGTCGATTCCGTTTTTTTTATTTTCAAATAAACTCCAAAGTCCGACCCACGTGAGATTCGAACCCCGGATTCCAACTCTTAGTAGCATTCGAGGGTACTACTACCATCGGGGTGACCGACTAAAACCTACAAATTCTAGTATTTTTACCAAGCATACTTGCTCCTGATTATTGTATGTATGTTCTCGCGTAAAAGTGGATATTCATTAATCGTTTTTGTTCAGGACACGATCTAGCATTTTACAGTTTATGGCTCAAGTATTAAGTGGCTAACTCATACCACACTCCTCGACGGAGAAACTAGCCTTAAAAGGCATGCGCCTTATAAGGCATGCCTTGCCAATGGAACATAATTTATTTGGATTTCACACGTACTGTCTGTAGTATTATTCGCTCTATACCTATGTACAAGAGTATATACTTCAATTAATATATAACAGGTATATATATAGTGTGTGTTGTCTTCACATTAAACCCGTTATTTCTACCCAACCACATCAGTACACCCAGTGTCTGTCCTGATTCCTAATCCTAGAGAGATACCTGGTGCAAATTATATGGTCACAGATTGTGAAACAGAGAAAAACCAAAACAAAATAAACGCAAAATTAATGGGTAAAGCAAATGAGATGCTAGCGTACCGGGTACGAGAACACAAGGACACAAGCCGAACAAAAAACTAACAACAAAAAGATAATTAAAAAACGAATTCTAAAATCAAACATAATACACATGACGCAGGGAGACAGAAACGCCCCTAGAAGAAAAGCACACGTGCCCAAGGGGAACAGATAACTGCTGCACGGACGAAGCAACACGAAGAAGAGGAAGACACCGGCATAGGGCGGTAACAAAGGGAGAAAGCAGGCAAAAAGCAAGTATTCTAATATGTATACCTACAGTAGTCTATACCTAGATAGGCCATGGGCTCGCGCTTTCACTTTCCTCCCAAATTACGTTTTTCGGATGGAGGTATACCTGGTATATGTACTGTAGCGAGGCAGTGAGGCACAGAAATTTCCTCAATTTAGTGAAAAAATAACGCCAGAAAACGTACTGTAGGAGCACCCCTCAGTCCAAGTCTAAGTCTAAGTCTAAGTCTAAGCCGCAACCCAATTTTGGCTTTAGTTTTGTGTGAGGGGCGAGGGGTATACACAGCTATATACAGCTCCTCAACTGAGTATCCTAGCCTAGCGTAGCCCACCCTAGGCTAGCCTAGCCTAGACTAGCCTAGCGTAGCCTAGCGTAGCCTAGCGTAGCCTAGCCTCATGCACACTTACCTGAGCACGCGTTGAGTCGCCAACACGTAAACGCTACAAACACTACAAACACCACCCAAGGGTCGTTCTTATCGAGCAACTTTTTAACAAAATTTCCAAATATTGTTTTCGCGCAATTTTTAGGACTTCTATATTTTCCAAAAATAATTTCCAAAGATTGGAATGCGAAACCTTCCAAATATTTGCCCTTCTGTTAAAATTCCAAATTTCCAAATAAATCCCGTTTTTTCTTGAGTTTCCTTTTTTGGACAAAAAAATGGAAATTTAAAAATTTTGGAAAAAAGTTGCTCGATAAGAACGACCCTAAGCTGGTACTGTTTATTACGGTATTTCGTATTACCGCACTCGCCTCGATCGTAGCGTTGGGGGCACATAGCTGCTGCTGCGGCGGTTCCAGGAACCTGGCCAGACGCCGGCGCAACTCCTGCTGCAGTGGTGGCGGGGCGTTGGCCTGCTGCTGCTCCTCTCTCTCACCCTCCTCCTCCTCCTCCTCCTCCTCCTCCTCCTCCTCCTCCTCCTCCTCTCCTCCTCCTCCTCCCCCTCCTCCTTCCCCCCTCCTTCCATCTCGTCCTCCTCCTGCTCCTTCTTCCCCACCTCCTCTCCTCCTCCTCCTCGCTCCTCCTCCTCCTCGTCCTCCTCCTCCTCCTCCTCCTCCTCCTCCTGCTGCTGGGGTTGGGGGGGGTCTGTCGGAAGCTCCCGCAGCGGAATTATTCGGCGATCCTTGCACAAGAAGATGGAACGTTTGGAGTTGACAACGTAACATGGCGGGACGTGCGATGCAAAACAGACGACGATAGAGCCGAGGAGAGAGAAACAAGAAGCATAAGAAGATTAGCTCGGCCAAAGGTTAACGGCGATACACTCGCATGTGGCTTCTAGGCAGTCTACCGCAAAGAGAGGCAAGCACTCCATCCAGGCGGTGTTACCCGACAGGTATTCTATTAATAGGGGATATAATATTGAATGGGCCTATAAAAATATCCGATCCAATGGCGGATCGGCCACAGTATCGATACTATCGATGCTACTGTAGAGCAGGTCGTCCGAACGAATACATACACGTATCATATGTAGTATGTATATATGAGATGGTGTACGAGTTGTTGCAGGTAATCAGGCAGTGCACAAACAAACCTCTTCGGCAATATGGGCATAGGATCAACTGCAGCAGTAGCAGCAGTAGCAGCAGTAGCAGAACTGGACGGCAGCACGAGGAAGAACACACCTACAGCACGTTGTGGGCCCTGTCTATGCACATCATGCTACTCGTATCACAATACGTAGCCATGCTAACCGCGTGTCGCATGGTGTGTGCATCCAATAAGACAGCAGCCAGGCAGGGCTGCTTGTATTTGTCGCATACTGTACAGAATCCACCGTCCAAGTTCGTGAGGGGCTAAGGATCGTTCTTAGCGAGCAACTGTTTTTCCAAAAATTCCAATACTTGTTTTCGCCCAATTTTTTGTATTTCCATATTTTCCTAAAATAGTTTCCAAACATTGGAATGCGAAGCCTTCCAAACATTTAGCCCTCTGTTAAAATTCCAAACTTTCCGAATAAATCCTGTTCCTGCTTTTCCTGTTTTTTTTTTAAAACAAATATTGGAATTTTTGGAAAAAAAGTTTCTCGATAAGAACGGCCTTAAGAGAGAAAAAACGCTACGACTGTAATACAGTACGTCGGAAAAAAAAGAGAGAAGGAACGCCACAGTAGTATTGGTAGTCCAAAGGGAAACTGAAGGCCCTGCTGTAACCGTTCCCGTCTAGAGTCGGGTTACCCGCCGTACTACTATATATACATGGAAGGATGCGTGGCGAGGGCATGGAGGGTCCCGTTGACTACTCCGTTGACGACGAAATTAGCCAAGGCAGGCGCTCCGGCATGTCATCACTTGCAATAATGGAGTAGCACGCGCGCAGAGAGCTACGAAGGGTTATTGGAAAACAGGCTGTCGGAAAATTCGAACCACGGATGTTGCCTCGAGAGAATCGAGCGCTCTACTGCTGACCGTCGGGTATACCACGAAATTCAAACATGAGCCAGTGCCCGCTCTTTCGCCGACCAAAACCAATAAAACAAACGAAGAAAAAAAAACATTCTGCTGCTCTGCTGTACATATCTACGTAACTGTATGTTGTATTTTAATACGGTATACTATTATTGTGCGGTCAATGTAACAGGGTAAAAACAGGGGCCGTAAAACACATAACACCCCTTACCTGTGTTCGCGGGAACAACGCACCCGTGGCTTGGTCGTGTAGATGCGGGGGGGGTCGGATGTATCACTATTGATACAACAAAAAACAAACAAATCGAGCCAATACCCGTTCTTTCGCCGGGCAAAACACAAAAAAATGAAGAGAATCATCGTGTGGGTTTGAGTATGCTCACACCAGTGGCTCAGTCGTGTACAGCGACGCTGACGGTACGGTATATCACCACGTACGTACGTAAAACGAACAAGAAAAGTTATGCTGTAGCAAAAATAAAATGAAAAAAAAGCAAAAACGCGACCCAGGTGGGATTCTTAGGCCAGTATTGATAGTGTTGCCTTCACGGAATCCAGCGCTCCTAGAGTAGTACCAGCTGATACAAAACGAAACGGCCGATGTATTATTTCTCACAGCCAAAAAGTCCTGAAAACCGCCGCTCGTGACGCGCGTCCTTTACTTCGTTTTAGTATGTACCTGGTACCTGATTTTGGCCTAAATCGATCAGGTATACCTGATTTTGGCCTTTTACCTAAAAGAAAACCAGGAAAAATTGATGTCACGATTCGAACCAAGACAAAAACGTGATTTTGTTTTCGGAAAGCGTGACATAACGACAATTTGCAAATGTCGCGAAGCATTTTTTTTGTTCGTTCGTTAGAAATGACCTCTATTGATGAGTTAAGGGGCAGTAATACAAAAGGTGACTTTACCATGCAACAATGACATGTGCAACAGCACGAGCTCCAACTGTGATCACTCATAGAACGTTATCCATGCCAGAAATAAAAAGAAAACCAAGGGGGACCAAAAAAAGAAAATTTACCTTTGTAGACTATGCACCTAGCCGAGATCGCCCTATATACTGAATAGTCCCTCTATGTTGTACCCCCTCTCTATACCGAATACCCCCCTTATCTTGTACCCCTCCTACATACCGAATATTCCCCTGTATATTTCCCCTACATACCGAATATGCCCCTGTATACCGAATATACCCCCTGAATACTCCCTCTATAGTGTACCCCCCCTACTTACCGAATGTGCCCCTATGTATTCTCCTCCATACCGAATATACCCCTGTGTATTCCCCCTACATACCGAACATACCCCTATGTATACTTGTGTGCTGTGGAATGAGTCGCCAATAGAGTCTAAAGAGTCGTACACGGTAAACGAGAACGGGTGAGGTTCGGACGAGGCTGTTATCGCAATGGGGTCGTCGTTCCTCACATCTTCCTCTCCGGCACTCCTCTTGATCACTGTCTTGAACCTATGCCGGCAAACAGGGCATGATCTTTTGTTCTGTGTTCTCACCCACTGCGCGAGGCAGAGGCGACAGAACCAGTGGGCCTGCCCAGACAATAAGCAGCAAGACACGATCAGTAGCAAGGGCGGTAGGTGCAGTGGCAAGGACAGCAGGTGGAGTAGATACATATGTTAGGCCGGAAGTCGGTACATAATCGAAATTAATCAATAGGCTTGGTTTTTTCGTTTGGTTTCAGTTTAGCATCTCACTTGCTTTACCCATTAATTTGCGTTTATTTTGTTTTGGTTTTTCTCTGTTTCAGTCTGTGACCACAGAATTTGTATCTCTCTAGGATTAGGAATCAGGACAGGCACTGGGTGTACTGATGTGGTTGAGTAGAAAGAACGGGTTTAATGTGAAGACAACACACACAGTGTTCTTATATGTTTTACCCAAAGGGCTCCTTAAGTATCAACACCAAGAGTACCAGCACAGCACAAACTGTTTGTACGTAAAATATAGCATACTAAAATATAATATAATATTAGATCTGCCAACAGAGTGTCTTGTGTCCTATTGTACTGGCCTGCTGCTGTACCAGTGCGGTATTCTCCACAGCTCATGTACTCCGTCAAAGAGCCCCCAGTTGACTCTGGGGAACCAAGAAGAGTAAGTTAAAGCAGAGATATACTGCACTGAACAGAAGCATGCATCTATTCATCTCCAGTAGTTGCAAGTCATGTCACGGAAGCGCAGTCCTAGACGTGTTGAAGGAGAGCTCTGCGGCTGGTAATAGGCGGCTGCCACTAAGGGTCAGAAGTTGTAAGTCGATTACGACAAAGACGCACATGCGCCATTCCGTGACTTCAACGAAACGGTTCCATCCCGAAGTAACTGTCTGCACCTTGCTGGATGGATTTCATCTCGCAAGGCCGAGCTTGTTCCACTTTAAACTATTTTCAGCAGTGTATACGATCGGCACAACAAACAACTAAACTGCACATGTGCGCATCCTTGGGCCGGCATAGGTAGGCTACGCTGCCCCTTCGTAAACGCACTGAGTGTCATATGATACGTACGGACTCTGATATGATCAGCCAGACTTAATTAAACAATCGAATTCGTACCTTGGAATGGAGAACATGGAAGTTAAAAAAAAGTCTGGGAGCCGTTCTTACTGTATGTACTATTAAGGGGCATTCGGCGTTGTGACATTTTGGACCTCACATACAGGCTGGTTCAGGCCATATCACCCAAAATTCATTCAGTGGCGAATGTCCACGCCGTGTTTTGGAGATAGACCCTGAAATTTGGCACACGTGTTTTATGCGCCCTACCCGAGACTTTAACGGATGGGTTTTTTTTTTTTTTTTTTTCGTCAGATATTGCTTGTTTTGTAATTTTTTGGGAAATTTGGCCCCTTAAGAACTGGTCCCCCGTATTTGGGGACAAAATACTTGAAATTAGTGTGAATTACGTTTTTGAGTTATGAATGGGTTAAGGGATCCGAAATTTCCGGCGGAAAAAAAAAAAAAAAAAACACATTCGTAAAAAGCTCGGGTATGGCACATAAAACACGTGTACCAAATTTAAGGGTCTATCTCCAAAACACGGCGTGGACATTTGGACTTTTATGCGGTAAAAGTGCAAAAATAGGTGTCGCCTCGAAATTACTTAGTTTCAGTATATAATCGATTTTGGGCGTTAAATATGACTTAATATGATCATACGCAGTCAGATCTTCGAATATTTGCGTGAAACTTTGTACAAACATGCCTTGGACCACCTGGAAGCGGCTCGTTCAGAAAACAAAATATGGGGGAAAACACGTTTTCCTACGGAAACGCCTGACTATTGTTGACCACTTTGAAGGCCTGTGATTGGTCGGGCCACATTTTCGGCGGTAGCGCCAGTTCTAGATCCTTGAACAAAAAACTGGCGATGTCACCCTCTTCCACTGTTCATGGCGGTCAGTATGATACCAAATATGTGACATTGGAGTTGCTATTGCATGCGGCATTCGTGACTGACGAAATTTTGGGTGATATGCCTGAACCAGCTCGTAACTAGATTTATTTTCGGAACGAACCGCCCTTCGCACCCTGCCAGCGTGTGCAGTACTCTTAACTCTTAACCTTACGCCATTTTAGGCCAATGCTCCAGGTCGGCACCACGTACATATCAACCACGCCCGAACGCGCGTACTCATGGGTGCGTATGTAAGTCCATACACCCATATGTGCGTATGTAAGTTAATACACCCATGGGGGCGTATGTAAGTTCATACACTCACACTTCGGAAAAACAGCAGCACAGGAAATACCTATGAATAGCCTACGAACGTACATAACATATGACATATTCAGATGACATACAGCAGTATATATACGAAGTATACCATGTTGAGTCTGTCCAAGGTGTTGCGTCGAGCATATGATGAGCACTCTTTTTACTCCGGATGTATACGTAGACGGTTGTGGTTATTCGTCCGGAGCCGACGCCAAATTACAACGTACACAGGACCATCGTCGTAACGTAATGTACGCCTGCAGTATAGATACAGCAGAGTGTAGCCCGTTTTAAGGCACCCCATGATAGGGGAAAACGGTATACCGGTATAGGGTATAAGGCCAATTGGTATGCCGTCCGATTGGAAGGATCGAAAAGGTCGGTTTCCTACCAAACTATAAATCCCACCGGGTGCGTCTGGATGCCTTCCCCATCGTCAGTCGGATTTATTAATAGTTTGTACTTTTTGGTGCTCTTTCTTGGGGCGTTTGGTACGAAGGTTGAAAACTGCTTCGTGTCCTGCTCGCGGGTTCTAGGAGGTGCTGCGCTGTCGGCAGCAGCAGCAACAGCAGAAACAGTAGAGCAGTCAGCCCAGCATCCGAGAGGTGTTCAGGCTGCTGCTGTGTGGTGTGACCGTGTGTTTGGTGGGGTGGTGAGATATGCGGTGGGCTTCAAACAAAATTTCGATCGAAAAATGCGATCCCCGCAACCCCTCGACAGGATGCACGGATCGAATTGCTCGATCGAAAAAGTTGGGATCGAAAATGCTCAGTTTCAACAGTACAAGAAAGCTCGATTTTGTCTCCGATCGGAAATCGCTTTCTTCAATCCACGTATCCGACTGCGTAAGAATTGGACTGAGGGACCTCGGAGTTCTGCGCACTTTAAGGGACCTCGGCCGCGATATAGTGGACGCAACACTTAATAAGAGACTCCAGGTCCCTTACAGCCTTTCGCTTGAAAAACGCCACACAGATGGCTAGAAAAACGAGGTTTGTGCTCTCCCCAAGTGTCAGATGTGGAGGAGTAACCGCCGAGCGCCCCTTAATGTGTCTGCATGCCGCCGTATTGGCCCTGCAAGGCATTTCTGGCCCTTTCAAACAATCGGCACATCCCTGAAGTGGGGAAAATCTGATACCAGATAACGGCCACTGCTTTAAGGGACCCTCCGCCTCGACGCACTATTAATAGAGTCCCTTAAAAAGGGGCAAGCTATCGTCTATTTCCTGACTAGCTCTGCCTCCCACGATTTTGCACCCAGTCGAAGCTGCTCTCGATTTGTTTACGACTCCGTGCTCGATTTCGAATCCGTCTTCGTCGGTTCTCAAGCATTCAGAGTAGAATAATAAGAGCCGCGTCTTCCTTACACGTTCCTACCTGGCATACGCAATAAGTAAATAACACATTCGACGGACCCTTGTGTTGTCCAATGATCTCTGGGTCGCTTTCCTTTAGCGACTTTTCCATGGCCCAATGGTCTTGGAATCAATTAATACGTCGGACAGATAGATCATTTACAGATAGGTCATCTACTGCTGTAGATCCTTACCAGCCGTTATGAGATGTTTGTGCAGGATTTATTGGAAGTACAGATCCAACCCAGGAAACGCGTGCTAGATCATGAAGACTATACGGCTCCCGCCCGGCAACATGCGTTAGATCATACAGATCATACATATCATGAATGTATCTGCCCTGGAATATGTAAATCATGAAGTGGAAATTATCTGAATGGTATGTATGATCTGTATGATTTGTTCGAGGTGTCAATTGCTCGGGATCGCTGCTACTGGTGTGTATTGAGCGTCGATCGGTTAGCCGCAGAAACCTTGTATCATACGTAGAACTCTCTGCGAAAAACGCGGCGCAATCTCGACTCCCAGCACCCCCCACGTTCAACACTGCTTCCAAGCAGCGGCAGTAGCAGCACCCATCGAATTCGCACCTGGCGCGCAAGCGAGAATAACCACCAAGTGCCGCAGTACCCCACCACAATCGCCGCTAAGCCGCCGCCGCTGAGAATCCGTCCATTGGCACTCGCGAAAAGCATTGGCATGTGCTCCATTTTTCTCAGTTTTTCTGCTGTGCACTATTCGCACACCGCCGTAGGCACAGCACAACAACAGTGCGAGCGGCAGCACAGCACAGTCGAGTTTGTTGCTACGAGCAGAGTAGACCCGACGAGGCACCGGGCCCTGCGCGTGTGCTCAGGCTTGTCCTTGAAGCTCAACGCGGCTGCTTTGACGCTGTGATTGCAGCTGTGGTTTTTCGGCAGAGAAAAACTGGAACTCCTTCGTATCGAAAACTGGAACCAAACGCGATACGTCCTTCTGTACCAAGTACCAAAATATCACTGCTATTGTGGTTCCATATATTAGGTTTGCGAAGATTTGATTTCGTCGCTGCCACCAACGTTTTTCGTTGTCCTATACTGGTACGAGTATATAAACGAGTGTGACCGACCCATGACAATAGCTGCTGCTGCTTCAAGTACCTCGCATATGACTTGTCGATGCTTTCTTCATGTATACTGCTGTGGTGTACGTATGGGATGCCGCCATCATCGCAGGTCTCTCTCTGCCGAGGGGGGCGGGGGGCATTGTACCCTAAATAAAACGCTTATGGCATGGCGTGTACCTTGTACCTTCTATATTGCGAAACAAAGGGTTTTATATTATTTTTGGACATCAATGGAGGGATTTGCATTATATGTCCCCCTGGTGAGATTGCCCTCGAGAGCAGATTCAAGGCTTCCACATTGCCGAGTGCTAAGGAGTTGTCTTTCGCATTCCAAGTCACTGGCTCTCGAGTTTGTCCAACAACCGCTGTTTCCCGTGTGAGACCGGCCGGCTACCGGTTCCAAGAACAGGATCTTCTGTCATCCCCGAGGGCGCAAGTGTTTCCGAGTACGCGTATGATACGAGATCTCTGTTCAAAGCCGCCGGTTGGCGCGTTCTTCTGAAACAAAGGTGATTTCGCGAGCACGACAAGAGCAAACAGAACCATCCCATCTCTCTGGCGTATGTATGGGCAAGGAATTTAGAACCAAAGATGCCCCCCGCAACAACAGCAGAGATGCACACGGAGGCCCTCATTTGGACCCGCCGTGTATCTTTGCTGTGCGTACATGGGGTGTGTGCGGGCCCGTGGTTGCTTGTTCTGCCGTTGGAGAGTAGTACTCGTATCATGGTCCGGAACACCAATTTCAAAAATCAACGAAACTCTTTTTTCAGCGGGTCTAGCATGTATAATACCAATGGTACGGTATCTCAAAGCAAAGAAAAAAGGAAAACACCGTACGCACTACTAACTGTTCTTGCACAAAGATACCAATCACCCCACAGCAGAGAGGCCACCTCCTTGCCATGATACGCAGCAAGAGGGGCCCCGTGTGCCTTTGCTGCTGTGCGCGCGCACACACGGTTGCAGGCGGGTGGGCGTGTTTGGTCTGTGACGTTCATCATGCGGTATCGAGTATACTGGTGTCGCCGTGCAATCGTATAGTAGTCCAGAAAAAAAGGAAGAAAGGAATCAACGAAACTCATCATCATCTGCCTGCCGGCGCGCATGAAACGTGCCAGGTACAGTATAGTAGCATCCATCGTGTTTGTATCTGACGATTTCTGATGATGTTCATAGACAGATGGTACATAGATGGGGTAAGGCAAGAGGGCAGCAAATATACCACAGTGCCACCGCCGCCACCATCAGCACCACAATCGCAGAGAGTACGTATAGAGGCCGTCATTTCCATGCTGAACAGCGAGAGCAGCGTGAGCGAGCGAGCGAGCGTATCTGCTTTGTGGCGTTCATGCTGCTGCTGCCATGAGTCCAGAAAAAAATAAAACAAAAAGACAAAAACAAAGAAACGCATCATCTATCTGCTTACGGGCACGCATAAAACTGTATACCATGGGCGTTGCTGGTTGGTACCTCGTACAGCAGTATACGAGTATATATGAGATTCTGATGTGTGTCGAAAAAATGGATCGGGGCGAAGATACAAGTGCAGTACCACCGCACCATTACCGCAGAGAGTAGATACCATCATATCCATGCTACAGCGAGAGAGGCTCGTGTACTGGTGCTGAGGGCAAAAAGGGTGCATGCATGCATGCATGCATGCACGCATGCATGCGTGCGTGCGAGTTCGGGCGCTCATCGTGCAGTATCATCGCAGTCCAGAAAAATGAGTCAGCGGAGCTCGTGCACATCAAAGCAGCGGGCCAAGCAGCCATCTGTGATGTTGTTGTTGTTGTTGTTGTCTTCACACTGTGATGACCAAGAGAAATAACGTGTGTTAAGTTTATATGGGTATGGGACACCAGAGTATCCCTTGCCAGGTTTGCGTATTGAACAGGTAAAATCGTTGGTACTCACGTGCGTTGTTTGCTCAAGAATAGAAGAAAATATTACGTAGCTTTATTCCTTTTTGCACGATGAAAGACAGAAAAGTCTAAAGGCTCAGATCGTCTCTCCTTGGAGGGGTGGATGGACGCACCTTGCTAGTAGATATTCCGGGGGTTTTGTGCTTGGCGCTTGAAGCCGACCCTCTGACCTGAACCCTAACCCTAACCCGAACCCTATGCCAGTGGTAGTGCTGGGATGCTGTGCTTGGTAAGACTCTAGYTTGACTCGACCGGGTGGATGCTGAACTTGGAAATACTCTAGGTTGGCTCGACATGCTGTGCTGGGAAATACTCCAAGTTGGTTGAGCCGCGTAAAACATATCTAGTGCCTAAACAGCCACCTTAGGAACATCTACTATCATGCTTCGTCCAGGACTGCTCCCCTTGGAAACCCCTGGTTTTCATCTAAGATACGCACGCCTTCCAGTACTACCAATACGATCCCAATACCTGTTACCAGGTAGTTACCGGAATTTCCACATATTCGCAGTAGCATACATAACACGAGCCCGCTCTGATGAGCCGTACATATATGCAGAAATAGGATAACTTCATGGAAACCCCGACCCCACGAACTAAAACATTAGTCGAAGGTGCGGCTCCTCAGGACCCACTCCCCCACCTCTGAACCGCAAGGCTACGAAACCGACCCAGGAAGGTTAAACCACGAAAAAAACACAAGAAAGGTTGGTCCTGCCGACGACGCCTTTTGTTAAGGCGTTAGTCCGTTGGGTTAGTACTGGTAAACCGTTAACCCGTTACCTACCCAATATAAGCCTTACAACATTCTCCCCCTGGAACGGGCCGCATATACGGGTCGACGCGTGTGACCAACATGCGGTTCCTATTTATGGGAATCCAGAAGTATTATCACAATATTGACATGAGGAACTTCGCTTTTCTTTAAAAGACATTTTCATGATGGACGTGAGATTCTAACTCACGACACTAACCAGTCCGTCACCCCCACCCCGCCCCACTCCCCCAACTCGATAGTGATGGTGTATCGAAAAACAATGGCAACTTATGAATAGCATCATATCCGGTCCAATGCCCTCCTCCCTCCTCTACACCCTCCCTCGTCCCCCAAACATCATTTGGTGATGTTGTGTCGAAACACCATTTGGTAGGGCTGGGCACTGGCACAGTATGTACTGGCAGTAGTAACCTACTGGGAGTGCAATCTACTGGTTAAGCCGGCCAGTATATTCACCAGCAGTTTGATCTTACGTACGTCCAAGAAACACGCCATATTATAGTACGGAAACCCACGAAATGCGTTTTGGGAGGAGGCAGGATAGAGGAGCGCTCTGCCACCCCCCGGATGCTGGACATTTGCACGCCTTCCTTCCTTCATTCAATATTTCATCGTTGGTCTCTTTTTCTGCGTTGAGTACCTGATACCTTCGCTCGCCGTTACTCGCTTCGCTCGGCCAGTATACTGTTGCAATCCAGTACACTGATTGATTTTGACGACAGCAGAATCGCTACTGATTGAGTCAGCCAGTGCCCAGCCCTATAATTTGGTCATGTTGTATCATAGCCAGTCCAACGTTTCCTCTGCCGCCCCACTCACCCCCACCCCCACCATCGCCCTCCCAAACAAAAACGAATACACACAAGGCAAGGCAAGCAACAGGCGAGCGAAACATGGCGGCAGACCAGGCTTCGTTCTGTACGATCTGCCAGGAAAAATGGGTCCTAAGGTGGTCAAATACGGGCTAAGTTGTGTGAGTATCGAGAGCGAGGTATCATTGGCCGTTTCCCTTCTTGCTATCAGTAGTAGTACTACTGGACGCTTGAGTTCCGTTAATACAATAAGCAGTTGTTTGTTTACTTTGAATGTATACATACGAAGTATAATATAGTAGTAGTAGTAGTAGTGGTAGTAGTATTAATAGTAGCAGTAGTAGTAGTAGTAGTAGTAGTAGCAGTAGCAGTAGTGGTAGTAGTAGTAGTAGTAGTAGTAGTAGGGGTACAGTAGTAGTAGTAGTAGTAGAGTAGTAGTAGTAGAGTAGTAGTAGTAGTAGTAGTAGTAGTAGTAGTAGTAGTAGTAGTAGTAGTAGTAGTAGTAGCAGTAGTAGTAGTAGTAGTAGTAGTAGTAAGTAGTAGTTGAGTAGTAGTAGTAGTAGTATAGTAGTAGTAGTAGACAGTAGTAGTAGTAGTAGTAGTAGTAGTAGAAGTAGTAGTAGTAGTAGTAGTAGTAGTAGTAGTAGTAGTAGTAGTAGTAGTAGTAGTAGTAGTAGTAGTAGTAGTAGTAGTAGTAGTAGTAGTAGTAGTAGTAGTAGTAGTAGTAGTAGTAGTAGTAGTAGTAGCAGTAGTAGTAGTAGTAGTAGTAGTAGTAGTAGTAGTAGTAGTAGTAGTAGTAGTAGTAGTAGTAGTAGTAGTAGTAGTAGTAGTAGTAGATAGTAGAGTAGTAGTAGCTAGTAGTAGGTAACAGTAGTAGTTGAGTAGTAGTAGTAGTAGTAGCTAGTAGTAGTAGTAGCAGCAGTAGTGTAGTAGTAGTAGTAGTAGTAGTAAGTAGTAGTAGTAGTAGTGTAGGTAGCGTAGTAGTAGTAGTAGTAGTAGTAGTAGTAGTAGTAAGTAGTAGTAGTAGCAGTAGTAGGAGAGATTAGAGGGACCCGCACGGAATAACCTGTGTACGAGAATGACTACTGAAATCTGACCNCTTACGTACGTCCAAGAAACACGCCATATTATAGTACGGAAACCCACGAAATGCGTTTTGGGAGGAGGCAGGATAGAGGAGCGCTCTGCCACCCCCCGGATGCTGGACATTTGCACGCCTTCCTTCCTTCATTCAATATTTCATCGTTGGTCTCTTTTTCTGCGTTGAGTACCTGATACCTTCGCTCGCCGTTACTCGCTTCGCTCGGCCAGTATACTGTTGCAATCCAGTACACTGATTGATTTTGACCACAGCAGAATCGCTACTGATTGAGTCAGCCAGTGCCCAGCCCTATAATTTGGTCATGTTGTATCATAGCCAGTCCAACGTTTCCTCTGCCGCCCCACTCACCCCCACCCCCACCATCGCCCTCCCAAACAAAAACGAATACACACAAGGCAAGGCAAGCAACAGGCGAGCGAAACATGGCGGCAGACCAGGCTTCGTTCTGTACGATCTGCCAGGAAAAATGGGTCCTAAGGTGGTCAAATACGGGCTAAGTTGTGTGAGTATCGAGAGCGAGGTATCATTGGCCGTTTCCCTTCTTGCTATCAGTAGTAGTACTACTGGACGCTTGAGTTCCGTTAATACAATAAGCAGTTGTTTGTTTACTTTGAATGTATACATACGAAGTATAATATAGTAGTAGTAGTAGTAGTGGTAGTAGTATTAATAGTAGCAGTAGTAGTAGTAGTAGTAGTAGTAGCAGTAGCAGTAGTGGTAGTAGTAGTAGTAGTAGTAGTAGGTAGTAGTAGTAGTAGTAGTAGTAGTAGTAGAAGTAGTAGTAGTAGAAGTAGTAGTAGTGAGTAGTAGTAGTAGTAGTAGTAGTAAGGTAGTAGTAGTAAAAGTAGTAGTAGTAGTAGTAGCAGTTAGTAGTAGCAGTAGTAGTAGTAGTAGTAGTAGTAGTAGTAGTAGTAGTAGTAGTAGTAGATAGTAGTAGTAGAAGTAGTAGTAGTAGTAGTAGTAGTAGTAGTAGTAGATAGTAGTAGTAGTAGTAGTAGTAGTAGTAGTAGTAGTAGTAGTAGTAGTAGTAGTAGTAGTAGTAGTAGTAGTAGTAGTAGTAGTAGCAGTAGTAGTAGTAGTAGTAGTAGTAGTAGAGTAGAGAGTAGTAGTAGTAGTAGAGAGTAGTAGTAGAGTAGCAGTAGCAGCAGCAGCAGTAGTAGTAGTAGGTAGTAGTAGTAGTAGTATGTAGTAGTAGTAGTAGTAGTAGTTGAGTAGTAGTAGTAGTAGTAGTAGTAGTAGCAGTACAGTAGTAGTAGTAGTAGTAGTAGTGGTAGTAGCAAGTAGTAGTAGTAGTAGTAGTAGTAGTAGTAGTAGTAGTAGTAGTAGCAGTAGCTAGCAGTAGTAGTAGTAGTAGTAGATCAAACTGCTGGTGAATATACTGGCCGGCTTAACCAGTAGATTGCCACTCCCAGTAGGTTACTACTGCCAGTACATACTGTGCCAGTGCCCAGCCCTACCAAATGGTGTTTCGACACAACATCACCAAATGATGTTTGGGGGACGAGGGAGGGTGTAGAGGAGGGAGGAGGGCATTGGACCGGATATGATACTATTCATAAGTTGCCATTGTTTTTCGATACACCATCACTATCGAGTTGGGGGAGTGGGGCGGGGTGGGGGGTGACGGACTGGTTAGTAGTCGTGAGTTAGAATCTCACGTCCATCATGAAAATGTCTTTTAAAGAAAAGCGAAGTTCCTCATGTCAATATTGTGATAATACTTCTGGATTCCCATAAATAGGAACCGCATGTTGGTCACACGCGTCGACCCGTATATGCGGCCCGTTCCAGGGGGGAGAATGTTGTAAGGCTTATATTGGGTAGGTAACGGGTTAACCGTTTACCAGTACTAACCCAACGGACTAACGCCTTAACAAATGGCGTCGGCGGCAGGACCAACCTCGACCTTTCTTGCGTTTTTTTCGTGGTTTAACGTTCCTGAGTCGGCTTCGTAGCCTTGCGGTTCAGAGGTGGGGGAGGGGGTTTTGAGGAGCCGCATCTTCGACTAATGTTTTAGTTCGTGGAGTCGGGGTTTCCATGAAATTATTCTCTTTCTGCATAGATATACGGCTCATCAGAGCGGGCTAGTGTTATATACTGCTGCGAAGATGTGGAAATGCCGGTAACTCCTTGGTAACTGTTATTGGAATCGTATTGGTAGTACTTGGAAGGCGTGCGTATATGAGATGAAAACCAGGGGTTTCCAAGATGAGAGACAACCTGAGCCTTTAGACTTTTCAGTATTTCACTGTGGAAAAGGAATAAAGCTACGAGTACATAATGTTTTCTTTTATTCCTTAGCAAACATTGCACGCGAGTACCAACGATTTTACCTGTTCAATATGTAAACCTGATTGTGGCAAGGGATACTCTGGTGTCCCATACCCATAACTTAACACACGTTATTTCTGTTTGATCCTCACAGACGACGGCTTGGCCCTTGGCCCGCTGCTTTGATGTATACGAGCTCCGTTGGTCCATTATTCTGGACTCGATGATACTGCATGATGAGCGCCCGAACTCGCACGCACGCATGCATGCATGCATGTATGCATGCATCCTTTTGCGCTCAGTAAAGGCACACGAAGCCTCTGGATATGATGGCCTCCACTCTCTGCGATGATGGTGCGGTGGTACTGCACTTGTATCTTCGCCCCGCATCCATCTTTCTTCGAACACCATCAGAGATCATCATATATACGAGTATAGACGCATGCTACAGTAAAGGTGCACCCTATTTTTTGCCTTTAAAGGGTGGTCACTTGAGGAGCTCTCTATATCTCGCCCAAAAACTGGTTTTGGAGGGGGAAAAAAGTGCTACTCGATGCACAATCCCATGGCTTAAGCATACATAAAATGAAAACGATTTCAATACAAGAATTGACACATTTCGACGATTTTGGGTTAAGGAACCTTTAAGGGTCATAAAAAATAAACAAAAAACTTTTGAGCCGAAAAGTGCTCGTATCTCTATCGCAGCACGCGTCTATACTGCTGTTGTAGTACCAACCCGCAACACCCATGGTATACGTTTTGACGCTTGCCCGCAAGCAGATAGTTGCTTCTTAAGAACTTCGTTGTCTTTTCTTTTTTTCTTTTTTTTTGGACTCATGGCAGCAGCAGCAGCATGAACGTCACAAAGCAGACACGCCCGCTCGCTCGCTCGCTCACGCCACTCTCGCTGTGTTCAGCATGGAAATGATGGCCTCTATACCCTCTGCGATTGTGGTGCTGATGGTGGCGGCGGTAGTACTGTGGTATATTTGCTATGATACCCTCTTGCCTGACCCCATCTATGTACCTGTCAGTGAACATGATACAAAATGGTCAGATACAAACGCGATGGATGCTACTATACTGTACCTGGCACGTTTCATGCGCGCCGGCAGGCAGATGATGACGAGTTTCGTTGAGATACGAATTTCTCCCTTTTTTTTCTGGACTACTATACGATTTTTACGTCGACCCCAGTATACTCGATACCGCATGCTGAACGTCACAGAACAAACACGCCCACCCGCCTGCAACCATGTGTGTGCGCGCACAGCAGCAAAGGCACACGGAGCCCCTCTTGCTGCATAGCATGGCCATGAGGTGGCCTCTCTGCTGTGGTGCGGTTGGTATCTTCGTGCAAGAACAGCAGTGCGTACGGTGTTTTCCTTTTTTCTTTGCTTTGAGATACCGTACCATTGGTATTATACATGCTCGACCCGCTGAAAAAAGAGTTTCGTTGATTTTTGAAATTCGTGTTCCGGACCATGATACGAATACTACTCTCCAACGCCAGAACAAGCAACCACGGGCGCGCACACACCCCATGCACGCACAGCAAAGATACACGGCGGGTCCAAATGAGGGCCCCTGTGTGCATCTCTGCTGCTGTTGTTGCGGAGGGTATCTTTGGTTCTAAATTCCTTGCCCGCACAGACCCAGAGAGGTGCGATGATCCTGTTTGCTCATCATGTCGTGCTCGCGAAATCACCTTTCAGAAGAACGCGCCAACCGGCGTTGAACAGAGAGCTACGCGTACTCGGAAACACTTGCGCCCTCGGGGATGCCAGAAGATCCTGTTCTTGGAACCGGTACCCGGGCGTTCTCGCACGGGAAAAAGCGGTTGTTGGACGAAGTCGAGAGCCAGTGACTTGGAATGCGAAAGAGAACTCCTTAGCACCCGTCAAGGCGGAAGCCTTGAAACTGCTCTCGAGGGCAATCGAACAAGGGGGGCATGTATTGTAAATCCCTCCATTGATCTCCAAAAATAATACAAAACCCTTGTTTCGCTTATAGAAGGTACAAGGTACACGCCACAACCGTTTTTTTTAGGGTACAATGCCCCCCACCCCCCTAGGCAGAGAGATACCTGCGATGATGGCGGCATCTCATACGTACACCACAGCAGTATACATGAAGAAAGCATCGACAAGCCATATGCGAGGTACTTGAAGCAGCAGCAGCTATTATCATGGGTCGGTCACACTCGTTTATATACTCGTACCAGTATAGGACAACGAAAAACGTTGGTGGCAGCGACGAAATCAAATCTTCGCAGACGTAATATATGGAACCAAACCAGTGTTCTTTTGGTACTTGGTACAGCAGTACGTATCGCGTTTGGTTCCAGTTTTCGATAGGAGTTCCAGTTTTTCTCTGCCGAAAAACCACAGCTGCAGTCACAGCGTCACAGCAGCAGCGTTGAGCTTCAAGGACAAGCCTGAGCACACGAGCAGGGCCCGGTGCCACGTCGGGTCTACTCCGCTCGTAGCAACAAACTCGACTGTGCTGTGCTGCTGCTCGCACTCTTGTTGTGCTGTGCCTACGGCGGTGTGCGAATAGTGCACAGCAGAAAAACTGAGAAAAAAGGAGCACATGCCAATGCTTTTCGCGAGCGCCAATGGACGGATTCTCAGCGGCGGCGGCTTAGCGGCGATGGTGGTGGGGTACTGCGGCACTTGGTGGCTATTCTCGCTTGCGCGCCAGGTGCGAATTCGATGGGTGCTGCTACTGCCGCTGCTTGGAAGCAGTGTTAAACGTGGGGGGTGCTGGGAGTCGAGATTGCGCCGCGTTTTTCGCAGAGTTCTACGTATGATACAAGGTTTCTGCGGCTAACCGATCGACGCTCAATACGCACCAGCAGCAGCGATCCGGAGCAATTAACACCTCGAACAGATCATACAGATCATACATATCATACATATCATTCAGATCATTTCCACTTCATGATTTACATATTCCAGGGCAGATACATGCATCCCTGGTCTGTATGATCTAACGCATGTTGCCGGGCGGGAGCCGTATACTCTGCATGATCTAGCACGCGTTCCCTGGGTTGGATCTGTACTTCCAACAAATCCTGCACAAATATATCATAACGGCTGGTAAGTATCTACAGTAGATGATCTATCTGTAAATGATCTATCTGTCCGACGTAGCAATTGGTTCCGAGACCATTGGGCCATGGAAAAGTCGCTAAAGGAAAGCGACCCAGAGATCATTGGGCAACAAAAGGGTCCGTCGAAAGTGTTATTTACTTATTGCGTACCAGGTAGGATTACCCGTGTAGGGATGATACTACTCTTAATGCTGGAGAACCGACGAAGAAGGAGTCGCAATCGAGCACGGAGTCGTAAAAAAAAACGAGAGCAGCTTTGGCTGGGTGCAAAATCGTGGGAGGCAGAGCTAGTCAGGAAGTAGACAATAGCTAGCCCCTTTTTAAGGGACTCTATTAACAGTGCGTCGAGGCGGAGGGTCCCTTAAACCAGTGTCCTTTATCTGGTATCAGATTTTCCCCACTTAAGGGATGTAGCCGATCGTTTGAAAGGGCCAGAAATGCCTTGTAGGGCCGATACGGCGGCATGCGGACGAATTAAGGGGCGCTCGGCGGTTACGCCTCCACATCTGACACTTGGGGAGAGCACAAACCTCGTTTTTTGTTGCCATCTGGGTGGCGTTTATGAAGCGAAATACTTTTCGGGACCTGGGGTCCCATATGAAGTGTTGCGTCTGCTGTCGCCTCTGAGGTCCCTTAAAGTGGGAAACACGGTGCGCAGAACTCTGAGGTCTCTCAGGCCATTTCTCACGCAGTCGGATGCATGGATTGAAGAAGCCGGTTTCCGATTGGAGGCAAAATCGAGATTTCTTATTCTGTTGAAAATGAGCCTTTTCGATCCCAACGTTTTCGATCGAGCAATTCGATCCATGCATCCCGTCGAGGGGATGCGGGGATCGCATTTCTCGATCGAAAACGTTTTTGAAGCCCACCGCATCTCTCACCACCCCTTCACAAACACACGGTCACACCACACAACAGCAGCCTAAACACCTCTCCGATGCTGGGCTGACTGCTCTACTGTTGTTGTTGTTGCTGCTGCTGCTGCTACTGCTGCTGTTGCTGCTGCTTGCAGCCTAGCACCTTGTAGAACCCGCGAGCAGGACACGAAGCAGTTTTCAACCTTCGTACCAAACGCCTCAAGAAAGAGCACAAAAATCTACAAACTATTAATAGATCCGACTGACGATAGGGAAGGCATCCAGACGCACCCGGTGGAATTTATAGTTGTTGGGAAACCGACCTTTTCGATCCTTCCAATCGGACGGCATACTAATTGGCCTTATACCCTATACCGGTATACCGTTTCCCCGCATCACGGGGTCCCTTGAAATTGGCTACGTACACACTGCTGTATCTATACTGCAGGCGTACATTACGTCACGACGATGGTCCCGCTCCGCGGTATACGTTGCAATTTGGCGTCGGCTCCGGACGACTAACCCCAAACGTCTACATATACCTCCGGAATGAAAATAAAAATAGCACTCATTATATGCTCGACGCAACACCTTGGACAGACTCTACATGGTATATATACTGCTGTATGCCATATGTCATATGTTATGTACGTTCGTAGGCTATTCATAGGTATTTCCTGTGCTGCTGTTTTGCCGAAGTGTGAGTGTATGAACTTACATACGCACCCATGGGTGTATGAACTTACATACGCACCCATGGGTGTATGGAATTACATACGCACCCATGGGTGTATGAACTTACATACGCACCCATGAGTGTATGGACTTACATACGCACCCATCAGTACGCGCGTTAGGCGTGGTTAATATGTACGTGGTGCCGACCTGGAGCATTGGCCTAAAATGGCGTAAGGCTAAGAGTTAAGTTCACTGTACACGCTGGCAGGGTGTGATGTGAGGTCCAAAATGTCACAACGCCGAATGCCCCTTAATAGTACATACAGTAAGAACGGCTCCCAGACATTTTTTTAACTTCCATGTTCTCCATTCCAAGGTGCGAATTCGATTGTTTAATTAAGTCTGGCTGATCATATCAGAGTCCGTACGTATCATATGACACTCAGTGCGTTTACGAAGGGTTTGCTGTAGGCTACCTATCACGGCCCAAGGATGCGCACATGTGCAGTTTAGTTGTTTGTTGTGCCGATCGTATACACTGCTGAAAATAGTTTAAAGTGGAACAAGCTCGGCCTTGCGAGATGAAATCCATCCAGCAAGGTGCAGACAGTTACTTCGGGATGGAACCGTTTCGTTGAAGTCACGGAATGGCGCATGTGCGTCTTTGTCGTAATCGACTTACAACTTCTGACCCTTAGTGGCAGCCGCCTATTACCAGCCGCAGAGCTCTCCTTCAACACGTCTAGGACTGCGCTTACGTGACATGACTTGCAACTACTGGAGATGAATAGATGCATGCTTCTGTTCAGTGCAGTATATCTCTGCTTTAACTTACTCTTCTTGGTTCCCCAGAGTCAACTGGGGGCTCTTTGACGGAGTACATGAGCTGTGGAGAATACCGCACTGGTACAGCAGCAGGCCAGTACAATAGGACACAAGACACTCTGTTGGCAGATCTAATATTATATTATATTTTAGTATGCTATATTTTACGTACAAACAGTTTGTGCTGTGCTGGTACTCTTGGTGTTGATACTTAAGGAGCCCTTTGGGTAAAACATAAGAGCACTGCAGAAAAAAAACGTTTTTTTCAGTTGCAATACTATTTCTGGTATAATTTCCACCTTTTCGCGACTCCCTACAGAAAACGACATTTCTCCAGTTCTAATGCTGAGACCTGCTTCGAATGAGTTGTTTTAGAGAGCGTAGATCATAATAAACATTTATGTCTCAGGAGCCGGGTCGATCCGACGCTTTTTTCATTACGAGAAGTGCCTCTTACTCCAAAACGACTTGCCATACCACTGGTACCCAAAGACGACTTTGAAAAATGGCAGTTTCTCCGGCTGCTGATACTGTTTTAACTCAGATTTTTGACGAGGACGCCGAGCACTATTAATAGTAGGTGAATCTACCTGGGCCTCTAGTTCGACCGTCCGTGGCGTCCTAAGTGGCCACAGCAGAGTGTAGATGCCAAAAAGGAGCTCCGAAACGATAAACGAATCTTGCTGCTGAGCTATTTTGTTTCATGATGCAAACACAGCAATGCCTACCCTTCCCTGCAGATCTAAGAGCCCCAACACATCCTAGAGACTATAACAAACAATCTATACGTTGGTCGGGAGCAGGCCTGAGCATTAGAACTGGAGCTATGCCGTGTTCTGCAAGGAGTACTGATATGGTGTTATTGTACCAGAAATAGTATTGCTGCTGTAAAAAAGGCGTTTTGTTTTTCAAGACTCATGTACTCTTTCTTTTTTTTTTAATCGAAGGGCCCCCTTAAGGTGCCATACGTACATGTTTCGCTTTCTGAAAAACATTGCCGCCAAAGAGAAAATGGGAACTCACCCAGCAAACCCCCTCACAAACTTGACCCCTTCGTTCAACTGGGTGCGGGTGAATATATCGCAACAGGAGTTCACCCTACTCATCAAATACCGCCGTTGTCTAGAGACATGAGCACGTCGCTCTCTCCTGCGGTAGGCCAAGGGGAGTATTATGATTACATCATTTTACCGGTGAAGTCCAGGGAGTGAAGCGCGAAGAGACGCCTCGTGATTGAATCTCACCACCCCGGAGAAGCACCACCTTCAAAAAATGATGGCCGAAAGTGACCATCTCCGGCTTGTAACATTAACGTTAGTAGCAGATACCAGGTAATAGATATGCCTGGTACACGATAGCCTGTGTGGTATTATAACATTGTAACGGTCAGGGTTGACTGAGTGGGCTACAGTATAGGCCCGCGAATAAAAAAGAGCCCACCAGGTATACTTGGAAGTATAGTAAGAACATAAGGCTCAGGCTTTGGGAGGCACGAAGAAAAACGGGATTTAAGAAATCGTGCCCAGCGGTGAGTGCCACTCTAAATCCTCTATAGTATGGCTATGCTCAAGCTTGTTCAACGATGGTGTCACAATAAGCAAGCAGCCTTCTAAGGCTTGCTCATATTCCTGTAGTGTTTGTTTTGTTGGCGGGCCCACACTGCAGTAGGCGTGATGTTGTAGCCAACACTCATCTGGCCCATACTGCTGCGTGCACGTACCATTGTGATACTACTGAAGGGCTGTAACGTGTCGCCGAGAGCGTGACCTCCAAACTTGTCAGCAGCTCAGGTTGCTCCGCCCGAACCCCCCGTGCTCGCAGGCGGCAGGAAAAGCGGGGACGCCTTGGATTAATCCCCGCGTTGCCCGTCCCATTCGCCGAGTGCGCGGAGCAGCCCTTGTGGCGGGAGGGCTTATCGTCTTGCTGCTGAGGGTAAGCGTCGTCCGACCTAGAACATGGGAACTGAAAGGGTTTCGTTGAGATATTCGGGCACGCCAGAGGGTTTCGATGAGATATTCGGGCACGGCAGGTGTGATTTTGGGATGATGTCAAGGTGCTAACCAAAGGTTCGATAAAATAATCAGGTAGTAGATGCCGAGCTCTCAAGTCAATGCTCGAACACAGTAGCAGTAGCGCGCAAGTATCGGTGTGGAAATGGGCGTAACACGCGCAAAGGATAAAACCATCGGAGCAACCAACAAAACGAAAATATACGCGAAAAGGGACAGAACGCGCATATTGCTGTGCTCTAACGTTGGTGTTTCGTGTATTAAGCCTAACTGTACTGCA
Source organism: Saccharina japonica (assembly GCA_008828725.1). NCBI lineage: Eukaryota > Phaeophyceae > Laminariales > Laminariaceae > Saccharina > Saccharina japonica. The sequence continues at coordinate 71,377 of MEHQ01002535.1, forward strand.
TTGAGGAACTGGCGCGTGTCGCCACCTCATAGGATAGATCCAACGTTCACACTACAGTAGTCGTGAGGGTATCTTAGGCGCGAACGATTTCCACGACAGTGGACTGTTAGTACCCGTCGAACCCAATCCCAAGCATCTTGCAGGATGGCGTTATCTAGTCGGGAGGAGGGTGGCCTCGTTAAACCCCTGCGGCTAAATACTTTTTTTTTCTCGCTCTGTGCGCAAGTAGGCCCTCATTTTTACTTGTTCCCCACAACTCATGTTCCCCGCGCTTTCCTCACCTTTACGCTCGAAGCCACGGCGCCTGCGACGCCACCATCGCCACCGCTGAAAACACGCCTAGTCTCTTGCGGGAACTCCTCACGGTTATCCAAGAAGCCGTGCCGAGCGGTCCGCGTCTTCTTTTCGTCGAGGACGTCCTAGCGGTGAGGAGTGAGAGATGCCTTGGCAACGTGCAAACATGGCATCGTGTCGTATAATAAACTTTTTTTTTTTTTATATCTCTCACAATTCCATGGATTGTAATTTGACGCCGCTCACCCCCAAGGGCGTTCCACTTAAACGGGAGGTATTGTCTACCCGGGGATGGTAACTGTTCGTCCCCTAAGAATTGTAAGAGATCCGGAAATATGAGGTACTGCCGTGCCGCATAAAAAAAAACTAGAATCGGAATCGACCAACATGGGCGTTTCACATTAACGGGAGTTTTTTTCTACCCAGGGATGGTAGCTGTTCGACCCCTAATAATTGTATGAGATCCGCAAAGATCAGATATTTCCGTGCCGCACCAAAACGTCTAGAATTGGAATCGACCAATACCAATACGTTGGGGCTGCCGTTGTGGGAGTTTCGTTGCTATCAGCGTATCAACTATCAGCTATCAACGTTGCAGCGGCAAAATGTACACGACTGAGGCATTTTTTTTATATGCACCGGTTCCGTACCGTACGGAGCAACAACTTCCTGGCTGAAAAGGGAGGTCTCAGCGAAGTGGACACAAATCCTCCGTCGAGCTGCTGAAACCACCACCACCACGCCCCCCCCTCTTGCCGCCTTTCTCAGATGTTTCGTACTTCCTGTCTTTCTCGGACACTTCTTAGTTTCCACCAGGAATATCCCCCAGCTTCCGCGCGAAGCGGTGAACACTCCAAGCAGCGCACCGATCCGCGGTGCGCTACGTAGGTGTCCGTCTTGTTCGTCTTACCCCTTTGTATTGCCAGCACAATTCAAAACGCTGCTCATCGCCGCGGACAACGCCTTCCAAGCCTCGCAAGCCCCGTTGCTTGCCTCTGCCACCTCCTATATGTCCAGGTTTTGCTCGTCGCCGCCATTGCCAGAGCCGCGCGCGGGCTGTGGAGGGTTGCCGCATCCCCCCTCGCGGAAAAAAAAGGTACGGTCGATTTTTCCCTTTGTATCGCTCCCCGCTGGTATTGTAGCCGCAACCTGTTGTGTCAGATTGCCGGGGAACTTCTGTGCGTACGTATGTCATAGCGTCTTCCGTGGGGCGGGGGACGCACGCTACTAATAGTGCGATAGAGGTACACCATGTTAAAAGATGCTTTTTTGTCTGAGGGTGGTTGGTCACTTGAGGAGCTGTACATGCCTCCATACCTGCAGTAGTCTATACATTGATTTTGGAGGAAAATAAAAGTGCTCGTACCCCAGAGGACCAACCAATATCATGACCGCAGTATACTCTTTCGAAATAGTTCAGCACAAGAGTGGAAAACTCCGAAGATTTTGGGTAATAAGGAGTATCACATAGCCTTTAATACGTCATTCAGAAAACGTTTCAGCCAAAATAAGGTACAGTACCTCCATCGTATATAGTAACATGTGGGCCCAGGGTGAAGTAACTACCGGTACAAGTGTTTTAACCGGGGGGGAAGCTGTGGTTGTTGACTCGGTCGTGGTGTAGGTGTCTTGACTTCACGATTCCAGACGATGATAACTCACTGCACGCCACGCAACGGAGTAGTCAGCCGTGGCGGTAGTGTTTACAACGTGCCCGAGCTTCGACGGAATGGTTGATAGCCGGCACTAACTCCTCCATTACATTCTATATTGAACGTTCCGATAATTTCCGAGACATTCTCCAGGCTGTCGGGAGTAGGGTTAGGGTTTTTGTCTTTAAAGTCAAGTATGGTGTAACCATTGTGTCGAAACAGGGCCAAAGTATCGTAGTGCTCTCGGTCGTGGTGTGTTAAACTAGGGGGGTATGAACTAATAATGTGTTGGCTCGTTATGTACAAAGGAGAGAGCAGGAGAGCCTCCTGTGGTAGGTCGTGGGTTTGCATTGTGCCTTCTCGGCGTGAGATGGACGCACCGCCGGGCTGAACATCACGAACCGGGAAAAACGCTAGGGGCCTTGCCTATACTCGTATAAAAGAAAGGAGAGGCATCGTTTTTTATACGTTTTCGCGCCCGTCTATTCGTCACGCGGGAGATCACAGCCGCGCCCACTATATATGCATATATATTTTTTTGCTGCCGATGGAGATCTTGGTTCTTGATTGTAACGCACTTTTGTCATCGCCGATGCCGTTGCTGCAGGCCTTTCTCGCAGACCGTGGCTTCGAGCTGCTGCGACACGTACCTTCCGTAGCGCGCCGCCTGCAGGACGAGGTGAGGCGGATGGTAGGCGTTTTCGTGTTGAGCAATGCCTGCCTTATAAGGGTGACGCCTTGTTTTCCTGAGCCCCTCGCACGAAGAGCTAGATCAATACTATTAATAGTATTAATAGTAAGTCTTCGTGCAACCCGACCAAGATTTCTATGCGCCCGTCCTAAAAACCAAAAAAAAGTTTTTTTAGTAAAAGTATCATACTATTAATAAGCTGTAGTTGGGTCATTTGAGAATATTGCCCCAGAACGCCTATTAATATTCTGTAGTTGGTCATACTATTGTTTGAGAATATTACCTCAGAGGGCAAATACTAACTGCAACCCCTGGCCCTCGGATGTGTTAGTTATCACAGTTCGCGCTGTCTTCAGAACAAAATTTTCTGTGAAAAAGCGGCTGCTCCCTCCCTGCCTGTATCCGCCATCGACACGTCTCAGGTGGCGAAGACAGAAGCCCACCTTGAGGCAACCTTGCGGCCTGGCGGCAAAGACGAAGCTCGCCGCGCCCTTCCAGCTACGGGGAAGCAAGGCGAACAAGTCCTTGCCGAGGTACTAGTCACGGTGTTTCGCTTTTTCCGCAGCACCAAGACATTCGAGGCCGCTTTGCTCAAGTTCCACTATCGATTTCCTCGCTTATTTTGTTTTTTTTATCGTAGCGAGGTTACGTCGGGGTTCGTGCGTGTGCCGTGGGCGGTTCATTTTGGCATCGTTGTTGTTCGAGTTCTCGATGGGGAGGAACAAGAGCACCCGGGGTTTTTCGATGAATCGCCAGCGTTTTATGCTGTGATGTGTTATGCTGTGCTGCAGCGTTATGCGCGTAGTCTCAGATACGAGGGGTGGAAGCAACCATTGTTCCAAAACCGTGTTGGAAAATTTGGTGTGAGCTCGTGTGCCAACCATGGCTATGATATGTCTCGCTGAAACCCGTCCTTCTCCACGTCACCAGATGACGCTTCTTGCAGGGAGCGAGCGGGCCAAGTGGGACGCCGGCATGGCTAGCGGTGCCGTCTACAAGAGCGACCAGGAGCACTCGTTGACCACGACCCAGGCTTATATGTCTCTTCTCGCACAGCAACCCCCTGCACCCTGATCTATGGCCTTCGGGACTCAAGTTCAAGTCAGAGGTAGGTGTACGTCATCGTAGAGAGCACTGCTGTTATCGACGGCGGTCGGGGTATGACGGTGTCCAAACGTTGATCGTCTTCTTCTAGACGTCGATTTTTGTTTTTCCAAACGTTGATTTTCTTTTCCAGACATTTGGTTTTTCTTTTCCAAAACGCTGATATTTTTCCAGACGTATTTTTATTTTTTGTTCTCCAAGAGATTCGTTATATATTTCCAAATTTTTGAGTTTTATTTTCCAAGCGCTGATCTTCTTTTTCCAAACGTTTAATTTTTATTTTTGTCGTTGCCATGGCTAGAGCAGAGATATCGCCCCGTTCTGATCTTGTTTTTCAAACACTGATATTCTTTTCCAACGACGATTAAAGTTTTTCCGTTACGGTGGCTAGAAAAGAGAGACCAGCCCGTTCTTCCCTACCTGTGCTGGGAAGATATATATATATATATCCCTCTGTTGCCGCCAGAGCTGAGTATCGAGGGCCCAGGCTGGGGCGGCCGTCCGACAGATCATGATCTAGATCATCTACAGATAGATCACCATCTAGATAATGTAGTGTAGTGTATCACCTGCCGTTGCGAGAGGTTGTGTAGGGGTTTGCGTGGTGCAGATCCAGCCCAGGAAACATGTGACAGGTCATGCAGATTATACCCGTCCCACCCGGCAACATGAGCTAGATCATACAGATCATACAGATCATACAGATCATACAAGATCGGGAATATATCTGCCTCGAAAGATCTAGATCATGAAGTGGGAATGATCTGTATGACTTGTACGACCTGTATGATCTGTATGATCTATCTGCGAAAGATCTAGATCATGAAGTGGGAATGATCTGTATGACCTGTACGACCTGTATGATCTGGATGATCTATCTGGTGTTTATGGTCTGAATGATTATCAGATCTCTCCGAGGTGTGCAGTGTTAATATTGCAGTGGCGTGCTTACTAGGGTATACGGTCTGAATGAAGTAGGGTACCTACCCGAGTATGACCGAAATAACCAAGTTTGATACCCGGATGCCGAGGAGTATACAACCTACCTGGTACGTAGTACCTCCTTGAAATATAATTAATATAGTCAACGTCGATCTGCTCAGCGCGTGCACCCCCTCTGCTCGGTTATAACAATAATCGGGATTCTCCGTACGAGCACACTATTGTGATACGTCAGTAGGTTGTCACCGCGTAACGTCCTTTGCGTCCATTTGTTGCCCGTGATATGATATATGATATATGATATATGATAGCTTGGGGAAGCGCCCTTCTTGTAGACGGAAGTGTTTCTTTTTTACCGTGGGCCACATACCACCGCTACGTTTCCGATCCAAACGGTCCCACCTGTCGGACGTTCCTTCAGCCCCTTTCTCCGCCCTCTCCATCTCTCGTTGCCCACCGACGTTATATTCCGTGAATATGTCATGCTACGGGGTCGGGTTTGCACTAGAGGTTGCAATTTGGGATTTGCAAGTAGGCGTTTGCAATTAGGGGTTGCAACTAGGAGTTGCAATTAGGGGTTTGAAATCAGCGGGTGCAATTAGCGGGTGCAGTTAGGAGTTTGCAACTAGGGGTTGCAATTAGGGGTTGAAATTAGGAGTTGCAATTAGGGGGTGCAATTCGCAGTTTGCAACTAGGGGTTGCAATTAGGAGTTGCAATTAGGGGTTGCTCCCGAACACTTCTCAGTGATGGGGCTCGTCAACCATTTTAAACATTGCAACCATGGCAGCCATGACAACCATTTCAGCTGAGGAGTCACCTTGTGTCTCCGGCTACGATGTACTTTTCACAGCAGTATTCGATGCACGTGCCTACCTCCCATGGGACTGTGTGTCCAGCTCCCTGTAGCTTATTTTGTGTCCCATAGTCGGTCGTGGGGTGACGTAGTACGGTAGCAGTAGCAGGGTAGAGCTCCCCAAATGAGAAGCCTCATAAATAGTGGGTGCTATCCCGACCGCTGCACGCGTCAAAAGTGACACAATGTGACACAATCGTGTCAAACCACATCGGCTGCCACGTGCCTATGGTAACGTCCACGCCTTCAAACGGTGGCATGTGTCATCGCTCGGACAGTACGTACTCCCATCTCTTTCTCCGCCGTCTCTCCATGTTTTTCTCCTTGCCCACCGACGTTACTATATATCCCGTGAATATATATTAATATATATATGAATATTATGAATATGCCCCCGTGGGCATGATGTCCTGTACACAGGTTATCTCGATGACGGCGAGGCTTCTTGATGGAGGCGACGACGGGGTGTGCGGCGTCCTGACGAGCGGGGGAACTGAGAGCATCATTTTGGCTGCCAGGGCCCACAGGGACTTCCACGGACAGGTGCACCGACGCATGCTATCTTAAGGTATCGAGGTGTTGGCACCATGTTATAATCAAGATAATAATAAGGTTTTGCCTTCTGAGGGTGGTCACTTGATTATCTTGATTATAGTATAGGACCTCTATACCTGCAGTAGTCAAAACAATAACTTTGGAGGGAATCAAAAGCGGTATAAAAGTGGTATATACC
>MEHQ01000338.1:0-110967 GCA_008828725.1 Saccharina japonica
GACGAGTCAGAGGAGGTAGAAGAGGCGTCTCCGTGCTGGCGGCCCCTGGTGCGATCCCGTCTGCCGCCAGAGCTGCGCCCACCGTTTCCTCGGTTGTTTCTTCCAGAGCCCCCGCTCTGACGGCGTCCCGTGCCACCACCAGTCCCAGACGCGCCTCCTCCGCTTCCTCCACCACCATTACCTCCACGACGATGGTGGGTGTCGCTACCACCAGTGTCGCCAGCTCCGGAAGTACCACCACCAGAGCCACCACTTCCAGAGCCACCACCACCAGAGCCACCACCACCAGAGCTGCGGTCTGCCCCACGTTCGCGGCTCGCGCCGCGCGCTTTCTTCTTGTTGCGGTAACGCAATTCTTGCTCCGGGGTCGGCCAGAAGACCGGTTCTTGTGCCGCTTCGTGGGCCTGTCGTAGGGCGAGGACGAGCGCGCGGGACGGGGCCGCCCGCATTTGGTCCTTGTAGTCGCGAATGGGCTTTCGTTCCCAGGCCTTGCCCACCGAGAGGAGATCTGGGTTGGACCCCTTCGACCTGGTCGCCTTCAGGAGGGCTTCGGCCGCGACCACGACCGATTGTGCCAACCCGGGGTCGAACTCGGCTCGCGGCAAGTGTCCCATGCACATCACGCTGCCGTGGAGGAAGGCTTCGTCGCCAGGCCGAGTCGACTTGGTGTCCTCCAGGCGCGGGAGAGGTGGCAGGGTCTGGGCGGCGTTGGCGTTCCGAGTCCTGTCCGCCCGGGCAATGGACGCGAGCTCCCTTGCGGTAGCGGTGGTAGCCTCCTCTTCCGCACGTTCCGCTGCGTCCACCTCCAGTTGGAGAGTGCGAAGGCGCTGTCGTCGTCGAGACGTCGTCTCCTTCGCTCGCCGTTCGGCTTGCTCCAGGCGTGCGAGCGTGCCGAGAGGAGCGTGGGCGCCACGGTTGTGGGGCGACCCCTGTGCGTTGGCCTCCGAGGCCGGGGAGGCGCGGTGCTGGGGCTCCGTGGGCGGCGAAACCGAGTCTGAAGACTGGCGGGCCTCTTCCGTCTCGGCGTGCAGGCGCACTTCCTCTGCCGAAGAAGACTGCTCTTGGGCCGGGCTTGAAGTCGTCGGCTCGAACGTGCCCTCCGAGACGTGTTCTCCAGGGGGGCCTGCCGCAGAAGGGGCCTGGCGGTCTGAATCGCGCGATCTGGAGCGCGAAGAGGAGTCGGAATCCCGGTCTCTCTGACGGAAACGTCCATGGGATCGCAACCTGCGAGACGAAGATATCTCTTCATCTGACGACACCATCTGTATTGAAGCTCCAATATAAACAGGCTGTACGTACGAGCAGATGCTTGCTTGTACGAGTACTCGCACCGGAAAAATAATCGTGACAAAAAGTATCCCATCGAGAGCCGCCTGTCTTCGCTGGAAAAGGCAAAACAAAGCAGTCCAGCGTCCGATGCGCGGGCGCAGGGAGCCGAGGCGACAAGTCTGTCGCAGTGCCATCCAGAGCAGGGTCCAGAGCTCGGTACACGGGCATGCTCATCAGGGAGCTGAAACGACAAGCCTGTCGGAGCGCAGCTCTTGAAGTCCAAGAAGGCTCCGGCGAAGATCGGCCTGGCTCGATCTGCAAAATAAAATCTGCATGAGCCCCCAGTGGACCTCGGAGAGATGGAATGCTTCGTCACTAATTATCTTGGTCTTGAATCCAGTATGTACGCTGAGGTACGTAGGACGCTGGGCAAGCCAGGTGTATCGAAGGGCACGTACGGTGGCATGTCTGGCAGCAGAGCGCTGGGCAAGCCCAGATGTGCTGGGGACAGAGGCGATCTTGAGGCTGATACCGGCGGTCCGCAGAGCTGCACGAGGCAAGCTGGCGAGGCGCGGGCTGAAGAGCCTGCTGAAGGGCTTGCATCAGCATCTCGCGGGTTGCAGAGCAACCGGCGGAAAGCGGAGAAATCGAAGGGCCTGCCTTTCGATGTCCGGGATGCACTCGTACAGCCGTCTTGAGTCTCGAGGAGCTTCGCTCCGAGATGGAGCGTCTTCTGCACGAAGGCCGATGTTGTCGTCCTTGGCCAGCGTGCATGCGACGACCAGCAGGAGGCCCCTGCCGTTGCTCTGCTGTAGTGGTCGCCACTGGAGGGGGAAGAGGACCCACTCCATGTTGAGATGCCATCCGAGGGAGACAGGGGCAAGGCTCGATGGGATAAAAGATGCCACTTTTCCGTGTGTACTCGTACGCGAAACTCCACATGAAAAGAAAGAAACAAAACCCGAAAGGGTCGGACCAAAGAGCTAAGACAGTCGCAATGCCAAAGACGCCACGTGTGATAAGACTGGGTGAGACACAGAGTATCCCCTTGCAGGTTTGTCTATTAAGGCATCCTTGGTGTTACTCACTTTACCGTAGAGGTCAAGCGTAGAAGAGAAGCAGCTTATATTAATCCCCGAGCCAGATGACATCTGTGGGCTTCAAGTATGGCCCACAGATATTATAAATACCCCGAATACCGAATACGAATGCCATCCAAGTTATACGAAAACGGACCAATTACCTATGCAGAGGTAATTACCGGTCTTCCTAGCCCATACCATTACACAGTCGCTCGCCCGCCGACGCCCTTGTCATTAATATTTTAGAGCATAATTCCCGTGGATTTCCCTTAAATATAGCGTACTTCTCGAGCAGACGAAAAGTGCTAAAAGGAGCAAATTATTCACCGGGCAAGTTAAAACGCTACCGCACTACTTAATGATCTGTGAATTATACAGTAACAGCACAGCAATGAACGCATATGATCACGGAATACAGCGGTTCCATCCCCGTAGGCAAACCCCTTCCGCCTGAGCTACCGTCGAAGAAGTTGGTTGAGTACTGTTGCTTTCTGTGCTTCAGTGCAGCAGCAGCAGTACCCCATTACCTCTGCCTGATACTCGGTATGATGCTGACTCCGTCTACGACCACAAAATGTCGATTGTACAGCTATACATCATGAGCTCTTTTCATCTGACGTTTGTATGCTGGTGTCTCTCCCTGGTGCTGTACAAATACCGGCCATCGAGAAACTACGTCATGGTGGTTGCGCACTAAGGCGCCCGCCGTTTCCGCCCGTTGCTGCTGCTGATGTACAGTATCAGCTTCGTCTGATGACCTGTATGACGATGTCTCCGGCAAAGCAGTTGGCGGCGAAGCTTCTGCTGTTAATGTGCCGGCCGTGCTTTGCCTTGCGTTGTCGTCGTTGCGGACAAATTAAAGTGCGAGTACGGACTATAGACTATAGTCGTGCTGCTGCCAGCACAAGGTGAACAGCTAATAAGTATAAAATCTTGGGCCGTTTGTCGCGAAGAAGAGCTGTCTAGCGGTCCACGCACGACAAACGACCGACCCAGGTCTACATAATGCTATAGGTATATGTTTATATTTTTATATATACACAGCATTTATTTACTGAGTTCAGTCAGTATGTTCTTCCCGTCCCTGCTTTGCTTCGTGCACTGTTCTCTACTCGTTGCTGCTTAAACTACTTGCAGCGAGACTGGCGCGCCGAAGGCGACCAGACGATCAGCGACATTAGGAAGCAGTTCAAGGACATCAACACCAACGAGGCCCGCAATGTCATCCTCTTCTTGGCTGACGGCAACGGCATCAACACCAACTACGGCACTCGCCTGTACCAGGGCCAGCTGGAGGGCGGCTACGGCGATGAGTTCGTGCTCTCCCACGAAAAGTGAGACTATCATAAACAGTACCGTCGACCCTCTCACACGAAACCTGACACTAGTATGTATTAAGAGTAGTACACAATCCCAGGCCAGCCATAGGAAGGAGCAATATTTCCTAAAAGCTAAGGCAACGACTAGGCTGACAGCTTTCCTAATGTTTTCAGTTTTTCAGGCCGACTTTCATTTTGGTTGCTTCCTTTTGAGCGGGCCGGTACTGCTGTATACACAATGTACATACAAAACCATTATATAGAGAACGTGCACTTTGTCGTCCTCGTCGTCCGTTATATCAACAAGAATTATCAGACCGTGCTTACGACAGCATCGCGCGTGCGATCAAATCGTATCACAAGCAGCTTGAAACGTCGAGTTTCGAGGAAAGGTTCTTGGTCTCATTAGTCATTAGACTACAAGTGTATATCTTACAATTGAGTGCCCCGGCGATATACTTCTGTAGCAACTGCCTTCGAAAGTTCCCAGCTTCGGCCCTGTAGATGGAACCCCACCGGGGTGATATTAAATTGGTTTGCAAAACTGCTTAACGTAAAAGAGGACTCAGCCGCTGAGACTGCGTTCGTAGCGTATTATATAGGTGCAATCCGACGCGAATCGACGGGGGACGAAAGGGCTGAAATATTATCGCAATTAAAGTACAAGGCGCGAGTGTTGGGCGGACAAGAGCCTACAACAAGTACGTATGACTCCTCCCTGGTCTGAGTTACGAGTACACATTACGTATATATACACCGGTACATATATCCTACATAGGACAGAAAGACAAATAAGAAGGGCGGCGATAATTTAAGAATAAACGGAGTGGTAAGCCAGAACAAAAAGTGTGCCATCACCACCACCGTAAACCAGCCGCCTGGAGCACAGCAGACCGACTGGCAGGCTTACGTACGTCTTTAAAATTAAACGATTGAGCTGGCATATACGCACCCCGGGTGCAAAGAGGCTTGTTCTCATATAGGCAAAAAATCGACCACGGTCGACGCATGCTACGGTAGAGGTGTGCACACCATGTTTTTACTGGGGATGGCTACTTGAAGAGCTCTATACCTGCAGTAGTCTGCACACTGATTTGTTTGGGATATAAATGTGCTACCCGATGGAGGTTCCCATGGTCTTGAGTAAATAATGATAAAATCTTGCAACAAAATTTTGAAAATCGGACAATTTTGGGTCAAGGAGCCTTGTCATTTGCAAACATAGTCAGCCGAAAAGTGCTACATCTATCGTAGCTCGCGTCGGTCGCTTCGCCCCCTTGACCGTGCCCCAATATTTGTTTTTGAGGCAAACCTTCGCCTCAAACACTATACCTGGTATACGCAGTCGGGATCCCTCAAGAAAGATTGCCTGGTGGTCTAGCATATCACCTCTGAAGCAGCTCAAATGTCCAGGATAGTTACGCTTTTTCGAGCCCTTCCCCATGCTGTGGGGTTCTTTATTAATTTATCATATCAACTAACTGCAGGAAGCGCCTGGACTGTGTGTTGGCACAATTACGCGCGAGTCGGCGAGGGAAGATAACCGAAAGTACTGACTTATTATCAAGATGAAAAGAAAGGCCTTTAATCGTAGTGGGGGGTGGAGAACGGCGAGAAGAGAGCCTGATTCCGTAACCCCCGACCTGAGTTACTCTTGGAGAGGGAGAACGGAAGAAGAACGAATAAAAAAACTGAGATGAGGAAAGAAAATCTACTCGTAGTGCAGTGGGTCGCCAGATAATTTTGACACAATTAAAGTGGGACCCAGCACTATCCAGGGATAGTGCGGTACCGCACTATATTGGGTGCCTAAATAGCACTACTGCACTATTATCGCGATATTGGGTAGCGAAATAGTACGGGACTGCACTATCACAGCATCCATGGAGATTTTTTTATACATTACTCGTACGTACAGCTACTATGTATAGCGCGGGGACCGCATTAAAGCGGATCTGAACTGTACGGACAATGGCGAGTGACAACTGACGAGGGCCACGGAGAATGAAGTTGACCAGGGCTACCAGGCCCTCTGCACAGGCAACACTGCACACAGCATGTGTATGGTTGGAAATACGACTGCTTGATTTTGGTTGCCACTCTGAACTGAAGTATATAGGTAATGTCGATGAAAATTGTTTTATACAAGCGATCCTTACGATACCGGGTCAGAATGGCACCAGGTATGTTTTATCCACGTGCCCATGTATACACAAAAGTACAGAGCTACGGGGTATACATACCACGGGGGAACATAGTAAATAGGACCTACGGTACACTGAAAAAACAATATATTACCTACTTTGTACCAATATTAATCTATCATAATTACTATGGCCCTCCGTAATAGTATACTACTGCTGCATGTTGCAACATTTGCAAGTTGCAAGCTGCAATACGCTCTGCGAATAGTAGCGCTGAGACAAAAACATGGTACGTATCCGCTATAGCAGCAGTACGCGGTACTCCTACTATTCTAAAGATTTCGTCATATGTTCTCGCCGATTAAAGCAAAATCGCTTAATAACTCCATTTTATTCCTGTGGGAAGACTTGCTCAATGCTAAAAGCATATCCTTTCACGAGGCGTTTATTCTATTGAATCGTATCCTTGTTGGCAAGTCATCTTTTGTCGTCACTCGAATACACGGAAAAATTATCTGTAGTATCAGTATGCATAGTTCATGTTTAAGAGTTGGATCCTCGAAATATCGAGTAGTGGCCAATCAGAGTTCATCATCAATCAAGCCAGTGAAGGCATGCAGGACAACTTATCCATTATCGTACCTGGTGTTTACCGTACTACAGTATATCGTAAGTGGTTTAGTTGGCTCGGTATCCACGTGTTGAACAACATTCCTCCAAGTAAACACGATGCTGAATAATTGATAGGCTGTCGTATGTGATTTGGTTGTTCTGTGTGGTACAGTAGGTATTACCGTACGTATAGAGACTGCGTACGAGATCAGTCACGATTGTTGTTGCGTCATTTGACGCAAGCTATCGTAGCAAGGGCATGTTGATGTTTGCGATTCAAGATCGTTGTGCATGTTGCTGTTCGTGACCCTCAAGATGATCAAGGGAACAGGAGCGTATGCACGCCCACGCTCTCACTCTTCTTTTGCTCAGCATCAACCTCGCTTTTGAGCACATACATTAATCAACATTGTTGGCCTGGCGTCCTCTCTTTTATTGAAGCGTTCATACAAATTTGCCTAACAGCGACTTAAGCGTGCACCCTCAATCGTATGTTGTGTCTTGACTGGTAATCAGCAAGCGAGCCTACAGCGTACAAACCAGCTACGAGCTGGTATACACGCTACACCACATCCTTATTAGGTCAGAGCCTCGCATAACCGCGTGCACGTGGTAGCGACGGGGACATCGAAGGTCAAAATCTCACCATCCCGGCTACAACGACTGGCTTCATTTTATGAAGATTTGACCCTCGACGTTTAAGCACGACACCAGCAGAGCTGCTGGTCTCGAGGTACGTCTAGTACAAGACTACGCCAGGGGACCCCGAGCTGCTGCTTCCGCTACGAGTTTCACGAGAGAGCTGCGTCGTCGTCAAGCTGCTGTGGTCGACGAGCGACTACAACACCCTACGAGTACATCAGGGTCTGGCCGACAACTCCAGAGACGGATCGTCTACGTACGACAGGTCTTCTGCTACGACGATACGACAGCCTTGGATCTACGAGTACGTCAGGGTCTTCTAGGACCGGACAGGTTCGAATAAAATTTGTTCGTACGCACAGGTAGCGGTCGAGTTAGATGCTATACACTACTGCTGCACTGCTGCTGTACTGCTGTGCTGCGGGAGGAGAAATATCGACTGCGCTTCTCCCGTACGTAACGGGGGAGCGGGTTGGTTCGACACTACTGGTTTTCCTGCTGCTACTACTGAAATAAGAAGCGGCTGCACATACGAACGAATGGAGACCTACTCGTACTGGTATAGGGCACGACACGTCAGCGGTATGACGGTACAACTTGAGCCGGCGTTATTTTCACTTGGCATGCGTCGTTGACGGGCGGTGACGGGGGGCTACAGAATATGAGCCCACGAGAGCACACGGGGCTAGAATCGAAACTACAAATATGTACAGGGGCCATCTGGTCATGAGCACCAGGGGCCGCGTCACCATAACGCGGGGTCGCCGGGACGACGGTCCGGAATCGCTGTAAAAAAGCGCTTGAGATTGTTGGAAATAACACCTTCCAAAATCGTCACAGCACTGTTCGTTGGGACCGTCGGAACTACCGGGTTGCCACGGTAGAAAAATGTGGGTTCGCTGAAGAGGTGTCATTCGGGAGAGAGCTGCAGACCTCATCATCTACATACTTTTCTATTGGAATTGCCGGCGGAGAACGTTTGCTGGAATTGCCACATCATCTATCGATCTGGGCTACTGGAACAACGCTTCTGGGGCCGCTGAAGAGCATCATTGTCATCGTGAGAACTGCTGGAACATCGCTCTTGGGGCCGCTGGACATCATCATCTGGATTGCTAGGAGGGACATCTGCATCGCGGGGGCCCAGTCACTTAACGGCAATAATTATTTGCCTCGTAGTACGTAGCACCACACGTCTTCTTTGTATGGGAGGGTGGTCAGGAACGTGGTTCGGCTGCTAGTCTATTTGTGCAAGATTTGTTTTAGTAGCACCACACACACTTCTTCCTTGTACCAGGGGGAGCGGACAGAAACGTGATCGTTGAAATATTGCTGATATATTGGTGCACGTTTTGTTTCTGGAGTTGTTAATTTTTGAGAATATAATGGGATACGGGTTTTAATGCGCAGTACAAACAAACATGGAAATTTATTTTGGTTTAGGAACAAACCATACACTGGTAGTTAATACTGCTGAATTCGTCTCACATTATTATAAGAAGTATGCATACACGGCCAATATTGACTGGCGTGATATTTTTGTAGTGTACGGAGTATTACCGTACCGAGTATGTCTGTCTGGTAGATGTATATTAAGACCCACACGGGTTCCAAGGTTATGTGTGTGATACTTTCGGTTGGCATGCTGTTGACAGTCCATGCGTCAAGCCCCATCACAACAGTCGTATGCCTTTACGTTAAGTTACCAGGTTTCGCGTTGTAGGCTTTTGCGTTAGCTGTAGAAGGATTGCACACATCGGAAAATGTAACACTCGGATAACACGTATCTACGTTATGGGGCCTAACACAGGGACTTGGCAACGTAGTAACATGGTGTTGACACTGGAGGGGCAATCACGGTAACGCTCTAACACAGTGTTGACACTGGAGGGGCAATCACGGTAACGCGGTAACACAGTGCTACCTGGAAACCCACGAATGTGCCCACGCCTTAACGTTATGTTACACCGTGATCCGTCGTTCAACTATCACTTTAACATAGTGTTAGGCTCTGACCCAACACGTACGTTATCACTATAACATTCCCAGATCGATATCTGCAGATTTACTAACACGATAACATAATGTTACTGTCCACGGAGCGTTAGACATAACACACTAACATTGTGTTACCCTTCTAATGAGTGTTAACATTGTGTTACAAATAACACACTAACATAACACTAACATGGTGTCCCGCACTACTAACACTACGTTGTTCGGACCCCCAGTCTGATTGCCTTTAGGTCGGATAACGTAACATTTAATATATGTTAGATACGTTGTTGCGGCGGAATGGCATACGTAACGTAAAATACGTACGTAAAGGAATGCTTCCTAGATCGGTGTAACTCCCTATCAGTTCAGAGGAGCACCGCTCTTGGGTAGTCCAAAACCAAACCCAAAAACACACAATACCATTGAGGGAAAAACGGAAGAGAACTTGAGCGTGCGTGACTGCGAAGCGAGATTGAGTAGAGCGATCGTTACAGCAAGGTATTGTCGAAGGTTTGATATGGAGATCTGTTGTGTAGCACTGGAGGATCGAGGAGGAGTTCACAGGCAGAAGACTGGTACTTTGCAGGAAGCTGTTAATACCAGAAGACAAGGAGGCAAGCCAACCTGAAAGCATGTACGGAAAGGAAACGAACTACGAAGCGGTGAGAGACTAGGGACAGGTGGATTGGAGACCAGGGTGCGTACGTCTAAAACAGCTCTTATCCTTCGTTACATGGGGCTTCAGCTGGGATATCCGTAGAGACATGTTTGTAGGTTGACACAGGTAGTACAGCAGCATGTAGAAAAGTACAGCAGCAATCCAGGCTATCTTTGCTTCTTGCTTCAAGTTCAGAAAATAAACTGAGCAGTCTAAACATGAATGGTTTTCAGTCCTGAAGTACTCTCGCTTCTGAATGCTGCGTGTTTCCTTTCTTGGGCAGGCTGTATTTTGATCCTTTTTTTGTCGCGTGTACATTCTTCATACAGACATCGTACTCTATCTACTTGTACCTGAACAATGCTGTATGTAGCTGCTGCTTGGGGGTGTCGTAAATGTTACTGCATGCGACGTACTCGTACTCGTAGATCTATACATGCATATGGTTTTATACGTAGGATGTTCGAGTTTTTATTATGACAGGATATCACAGGTGTCACGAACCCTATGCGCTTCAAGAAAACAGATGATTGAAACAGGTATCAAGAAATCCCACAGGCAGGCACGGTAGAAACCGAAAAAACAGGCTGATGAGAATAGATGGTCGTATACTCTAGGCTGTAAAGGCGAGGAATGGGACGCTATCTATGCTATGAACAGCAGTGCAGAGAGCAAACGAGATTATCCCCGCTTTGAATTATTGATTCTACGTCACTGTGTGGCAATTTTTTAGTAGGTTTCCAAGTCTTGCGGAGGTTTTCTTGATACGGGTTACGGGGTTGTAGTTTTCGAGTTTCGATTTTCGTCTGCTACAAGGCTACCGCGAGCGCTACAGTTTGAACCTCGGCATGAAACTAAACACATTCGAACGATCTTGTGTAGAGCTATCGACAGTGTTGAAATTACCTCAATGCGTGGGAGCATGTAGGATATATGTATCATCTGGCGGATTATGTTCTTGAAAAAAGCAGGTTGCAGTGACCCATCCCCGATGCAGAATGATACGTACGTTCCTCTCTCGTTGCGACGATAACAACAACACGCTGCAGCAACAACACAGCAACAACAACCTGCCGTCGTACTCGTACGAATCCCAACAAGCTCGTATGCGTATGCATGCTCGCTGTCGAGGTGGCGAGGTGTGGCTCGGCCGGTGTTGTGTTATGTTTTGGTTATTTTTGCTGGTAACCGCTGCTGCTTGCTGCTTGCTGTACGTTGCTGTGAGTTCGACCGATTAAGTGATAAAGTCAAATTTATTGTGTACTACAGTAGGTGCCATGATAGGTCTACGTTACGTTTTTTTTTCAGGCACCACCAACATTTTTTTTCTTTCTGAAATCATAGGTTAATCACACGTTTATTCTCCCCCAGCAGACTATTAATATCGAGGACGTTGTGTGCATCCGCAAGACATTCATTTGATTTTGTTTATGTTTATGTGATTCAATCAAGTACGTAAGCGTTGTCTACTGTCAAGCTGGGGGGGTGTCTGTTTATGTCTGTTTATTATGTTCAGGCAGGATGATGAAAACGGAGTAACATGAACTACTACTGTTGAACCAGTTTTGTTTTTCTCAGGATGATTGTTGAACCAGTTTTGTTTTTTTTGTGTAAGTACTTGTTGCGTGATAAATCACTACAGGAATGTGCCTACGTTCATCATACAGGTTGAAAATGAGTTCGGGTTTGTTGATTGAACTACACCTGATGCATACTATGAGACGATCACAAGACGAGGGCTTTCTATGGGTTTATATCTTCGCAGATTCTACAGACACTGCAAGGTTGCTCTCACAGATGTTTCAGGGGTGGCGATATTGCAAATTGGTTCTAGTTTTCGATTCTGTATGGGAAATGTAAGCCTTTCATTATCGTACCTGGTGTTTACCGTACTACAGTATATCGTAAGTGGTTTAGTTGGCTCGGTATCCACGTGTTGAACAACATTCCTCCAAGTAAACACGATGCTGAATAATTGATAGGCTGTCGTATGTGATTTGGTTGTTRRGTGTGGTACAGTAGGTATTACCGTACGTATAGAGACTGCGTACGAGATCAGTCACGATTGTTGTTGCGTCATTTGACGCAAGCTATCGTAGCAAGGGCATGTTGATGTTTGCGATTCAAGATCGTTGTGCATGTTGCTGTTCGTGACCCTCAAGATGATCAAGGGAACAGGATTGTTTGCACGCCCACTCTCTCACTCTTCGTTTGCTCATCATCAACCTCGCTTTTGAGCACATGCATTCATCAAAATTGTTGGCCTGGAGTCTGCTCTTTTATTGAAGCGTTTCATACAAATTTGCCTAACAGCGACTTAAGCGTGCACCCTCAATCGTATGTTGTGTCTTGACTGGTAATCAGCAAGCGAGCCTACAGCGTACAAACCAGCTACGAGCTGGTATACACGCTACACCACATCCTTATTAGGTCAGAGCCTCGCATAACCGCGTGCACGTGGTAGCGACGGGGACATCGAAGGTCAAAATCTCACCATCCCGGCTACAACGACTGGCTTCATTTTATGAAGATTTGACCCTCGACGTTTAAGCACGACACCAGCAGAGCTGCTGGTCTCGAGGTACGTCTAGTACAAGACTACGCCAGGGGACCCCGAGCTGCTGCTTCCGCTACGAGTTTCACGAGAGAGCTGCGTCGTCGTCAAGCTGCTGTGGTCGACGAGCGACTACAACACCCTACGAGTACATCAGGGTCTGGCCGACAACTCCAGAGACGGATCGTCTACGTACGACAGGTCTTCTGCTACGACGATACGACAGCCTTGGATCTACGAGTACGTCAGGGTCTTCTAGGACCGGACAGGTTCGAATAAAATTTGTTCGTACGCACAGGTAGCGGTCGAGTTAGATGCTATACACTACTGCTGCACTGCTGCTGTACTGCTGTGCTGCGGGAGGAGAAATATCGACTGCGCTTCTCCCGTACGTAACGGGGGAGCGGGTTGATTCGACACTACTGTTCCTCCTGCTGCTACTACTGGAATAGGAAACGGCTGCACATACGAACGAATGGAGACCTACTCGTACTGGTATAGGGCACGACACGTCAGCGGTATGACGGTACAACTTGAGCCGGCGTTATTTTCACTTGGCATGCGTCGTTGACGGGCGGTGACGGGGGGCTACAGAATATGAGCCCACGAGAGCACACGGGGCTAGAATCGAAACTACAAATATGTACAGGGGCCATCTGGTCATGAGCACCAGGGGCCGCGTCACCATAACGCGGGGTCGCCGGGACGACGGTCCGGAATCGCTGTAAAAAAGCGCTTGAGATTGTTGGAAATAACACCTTCCAAAATCGTCACAGCACTGTTCGTTGGGACCGTCGGAACTACCGGGTTGCCACGGTAGAAAAATGTGGGTTCGCTGAAGAGGTGTCATTCGGGAGAGAGCTGCAGACCTCATCATCTACATACTTTTCTATTGGAATTGCCGGCGGAGAACGTTTGCTGGAATTGCCACATCATCTATCGATCTGGGCTACTGGAACAACGCTTCTGGGGCCGCTGAAGAGCATCATTGTCATCGTGAGAACTGCTGGAACATCGCTCTTGGGGCCGCTGGACATCATCATCTGGATTGCTAGGAGGGACATCTGCATCGCGGGGGCCCAGTCACTTAACGGCAATAATTATTTGCCTCGTAGTACGTAGCACCACACGTCTTCTTTGTATGGGAGGGTGGTCAGGAACGTGGTTCGGCTGCTAGTCTATTTGTGCAAGATTTGTTTTAGTAGCACCACACACACTTCTTCCTTGTACCAGGGGGAGCGGACAGAAACGTGATCGTTGAAATATTGCTGATATATTGGTGCACGTTTTGTTTCTGGAGTTGTTAATTTTTGAGAATATAATGGGATACGGGTTTTAATGCGCAGTACAAACAAACATGGAAATTTATTTTGGTTTAGGAACAAACCATACACTGGTAGTTAATACTGCTGAATTCGTCTCACATTATTATAAGAAGTATGCATACACGGCCAATATTGACTGGCGTGATATTTTTGTAGTGTACGGAGTATTACCGTACCGAGTATGTCTGTCTGGTAGATGTATATTAAGACCCACACGGGTTCCAAGGTTATGTGTGTGATACTTTCGGTTGGCATGCTGTTGACAGTCCATGCGTCAAGCCCCATCACAACAGTCGTATGCCTTTACGTTAAGTTACCAGGTTTCGCGTTGTAGGCTTTTGCGTTAGCTGTAGAAGGATTGCACACATCGGAAAATGTAACACTCGGATAACACGTATCTACGTTATGGGGCCTAACACAGGGACTTGGCAACGTAGTAACATGGTGTTGACACTGGAGGGGCAATCACGGTAACGCTCTAACACAGTGTTGACACTGGAGGGGCAATCACGGTAACGCGGTAACACAGTGCTACCTGGAAACCCACGAATGTGCCCACGCCTTAACGTTATGTTACACCGTGATCCGTCGTTCAACTATCACTTTAACATAGTGTTAGGCTCTGGCCCAACACGTACGTTATCACTCTTGTCGTCCTCGTCGTCCGTTATATCAACAAGAATTATCAGACCGTGCTTACGACAGCATCGCGCGTGCGATCAAATCGTATCACAAGCAGCTTGAAACGTCGAGTTTCGAGGAAAGGTTCTTGGTCTCATTAGTCATTAGACTACAAGTGTATATCTTACAATTGAGTGCCCCGGCGATATACTTCTGTAGCAACTGCCTTCGAAAGTTCCCAGCTTCGGCCCTGTAGATGGAACCCCACCGGGGTGATATTAAATTGGTTTGCAAAACTGCTTAACGTAAAAGAGGACTCAGCCGCTGAGACTGCGTTCGTAGCGTATTATATAGGTGCAATCCGACGCGAATCGACGGGGGACGAAAGGGCTGAAATATTATCGCAATTAAAGTACAAGGCGCGAGTGTTGGGCGGACAAGAGCCTACAACAAGTACGTATGACTCCTCCCTGGTCTGAGTTACGAGTACACATTACGTATATATACACCGGTACATATATCCTACATAGGACAGAAAGACAAATAAGAAGGGCGGCGATAATTTAAGAATAAACGGAGTGGTAAGCCAGAACAAAAAGTGTGCCATCACCACCACCGTAAACCAGCCGCCTGGAGCACAGCAGACCGACTGGCAGGCTTACGTACGTCTTTAAAATTAAACGATTGAGCTGGCATATACGCACCCCGGGTGCAAAGAGGCTTGTTCTCATATAGGCAAAAAATCGACCACGGTCGACGCATGCTACGGTAGAGGTGTGCACACCATGTTTTTACTGGGGATGGCTACTTGAAGAGCTCTATACCTGCAGTAGTCTGCACACTGATTTGTTTGGGATATAAATGTGCTACCCGATGGAGGTTCCCATGGTCTTGAGTAAATAATGATAAAATCTTGCAACAAAATTTTGAAAATCGGACAATTTTGGGTCAAGGAGCCTTGTCATTTGCAAACATAGTCAGCCGAAAAGTGCTACATCTATCGTAGCTCGCGTCGGTCGCTTCGCCCCCTTGACCGTGCCCCAATATTTGTTTTTGAGGCAAACCTTCGCCTCAAACACTATACCTGGTATACGCAGTCGGGATCCCTCAAGAAAGATTGCCTGGTGGTCTAGCATATCACCTCTGAAGCAGCTCAAATGTCCAGGATAGTTACGCTTTTTCGAGCCCTTCCCCATGCTGTGGGGTTCTTTATTAATTTATCATATCAACTAACTGCAGGAAGCGCCTGGACTGTGTGTTGGCACAATTACGCGCGAGTCGGCGAGGGAAGATAACCGAAAGTACTGACTTATTATCAAGATGAAAAGAAAGGCCTTTAATCGTAGTGGGGGGTGGAGAACGGCGAGAAGAGAGCCTGATTCCGTAACCCCCGACCTGAGTTACTCTTGGAGAGGGAGAACGGAAGAAGAACGAATAAAAAAACTGAGATGAGGAAAGAAAATCTACTCGTAGTGCAGTGGGTCGCCAGATAATTTTGACACAATTAAAGTGGGACCCAGCACTATCCAGGGATAGTGCGGTACCGCACTATATTGGGTGCCTAAATAGCACTACTGCACTATTATCGCGATATTGGGTAGCGAAATAGTACGGGACTGCACTATCACAGCATCCATGGAGATTTTTTTATACATTACTCGTACGTACAGCTACTATGTATAGCGCGGGGACCGCATTAAAGCGGATCTGAACTGTACGGACAATGGCGAGTGACAACTGACGAGGGCCACGGAGAATGAAGTTGACCAGGGCTACCAGGCCCTCTGCACAGGCAACACTGCACACAGCATGTGTATGGTTGGAAATACGACTGCTTGATTTTGGTTGCCACTCTGAACTGAAGTATATAGGTAATGTCGATGAAAATTGTTTTATACAAGCGATCCTTACGATACCGGGTCAGAATGGCACCAGGTATGTTTTATCCACGTGCCCATGTATACACAAAAGTACAGAGCTACGGGGTATACATACCACGGGGGAACATAGTAAATAGGACCTACGGTACACTGAAAAAACAATATATTACCTACTTTGTACCAATATTAATCTATCATAATTACTATGGCCCTCCGTAATAGTATACTACTGCTGCATGTTGCAACATTTGCAAGTTGCAAGCTGCAATACGCTCTGCGAATAGTAGCGCTGAGACAAAAACATGGTACGTATCCGCTATAGCAGCAGTACGCGGTACTCCTACTATTCTAAAGATTTCGTCATATGTTCTCGCCGATTAAAGCAAAATCGCTTAATAACTCCATTTTATTCCTGTGGGAAGACTTGCTCAATGCTAAAAGCATATCCTTTCACGAGGCGTTTATTCTATTGAATCGTATCCTTGTTGGCAAGTCATCTTTTGTCGTCACTCGAATACACGGAAAAATTATCTGTAGTATCAGTATGCATAGTTCATGTTTAAGAGTTGGATCCTCGAAATATCGAGTAGTGGCCAATCAGAGTTCATCATCAATCAAGCCAGTGAAGGCATGCAGGACAACTTATCCATTATCGTACCTGGTGTTTACCGTACTACAGTATATCGTAAGTGGTTTAGTTGGCTCGGTATCCACGTGTTGAACAACATTCCTCCAAGTAAACACGATGCTGAATAATTGATAGGCTGTCGTATGTGATTTGGTTGTTTGTGTGGTACAGTAGGTATTACCGTACGTATAGAGACTGCGTACGAGATCAGTCACGATTGTTGTTGCGTCATTTGACGCAAGCTATCGTAGCAAGGGCATGTTGATGTTTGCGATTCAAGATCGTTGTGCATGTTGCTGTTCGTGACCCTCAAGATGATCAAGGGAACAGGATTGTTTGCACGCCCACTCTCTCACTCTTCGTTTGCTCATCATCAACCTCGCTTTTGAGCACATGCATTCATCAAAATTGTTGGCCTGGAGTCTGCTCTTTTATTGAAGCGTTCATTACAAATTTGCCTAACAGCGACTTAAGCGTGCACCCTCAATCGTATGTTGTGTCTTGACTGGTAATCAGCAAGCGAGCCTACAGCGTACAAACCAGCTACGAGCTGGTATACACGCTACACCACATCCTTATTAGGTCAGAGCCTCGCATAACCGCGTGCACGTGGTAGCGACGGGGACATCGAAGGTCAAAATCTCACCACCCGGCTACAACGACTGGCTTCATTTTATGAAGATTTGACCCTCGACGTTTAAGCACGACAACACAGCAGAGCTGCGGTCTCGAGGTACGTCTTAGTAGCAAAACTATGCCAGGGGACCCCGAGCTGCTGCGTCCGCTACGAGTCTTCACGAGAGAGCTGCGTCGTCGTCAAGCTGCTGTGGTCGACAAGCGACTACAACATCCTACGAGTACATCAGGGTCTGGCCGACAACTCCAAAGACGGATCGTCTACATACGACAGCTGCCTTCTGCTACGACGATCACGACAGCCTTGGATCTACGAGTACGTAAGGGTCTTCTAGGACCGGACAGGTTCGAATAAAACTTTGTGTCGTACGCACGGTAGCGGTCGAGTTATGATGCTATACACCACTAGCTGCACTGCTGCTGTACTGCTGTGCTGCGGGGGGAGAAAGGTCGACTGCGTTCTTCCTGTACGTAACGGGGGAGCGGGTTGGTTCGACACTACTGTTCCTCCTGCTGCTACTACTGGAATAGGAAACGGCTGCACATACGAACGAATGGAGACCTACTCGTACTGGATATAGGGCACGACACGTCAGCGGTATGAGGTACAACTTGAGCCGGCGTTATTTTCACTTGGCATGTCTTGACGGCTGTGACGGGGGGCTACAGAAATTAGCCCACGAGAGCACACGGGGCTAGAATCCGAAACTACAAATATTACAGGGGCCATCTGGTCATGAGACACCAGGGGCCGCTCACCATAACGCTGGGGTCGCCGGGACGACGGTCCGGATCGACTGTAAAAAAGCGCTTGAGATTGTTGGAAATAACACCTTCCAAAATCGTCACAGCACTGTTCGTTGGGACCGTCGGACTACCGGGTTGCCACGCAGAAAAATGTGTTGTCGCTGAAGAGGTGTCATTCGGGAGAGAGCTGCCAGACATATCATCTACATACTTTCTATTGGAATTGCCGGCGGAGAACGTTTGCTGGAATTGCCACATCATCTATCGACTCTGGGCTACTGGAACAACGCTTCTGGGGCCGCTGAAGAGCACATCTCATCGTCAGGACTGCTGTGAACATCGCTTCTGGGGCCGCTGGACATCATCATCTGGATTGCTAGGAGGTACACTCTGCATCGCGGGGGTCCATCACTTAACGGCAATATTATTTGCCTCATAGTACGTAGCACCACACGTCTTCTTTGTATGGGAGGGTGGTCAGGAAACGTGGTTCGGCTGCTAGTTTTTTGTGCAGAGATTATTTTGTAGTACACCACACACCTTCTTCCTTGTACAAGGGGGAGCGGACAGAAACGTGAGTCGCGCTGAAATTATTGTGGACACTGAKCGTTAATATGCTGTGGTGCACGTTTTGTTTCTGTAGTTGTACATTTTTGAGTAATATAATGGGATACAGGGTTTTAATGCGCAGTCAACAAACATGGAAATTTCATTTGGTTTTAGGAACAAACATACACTGGTAGTTGAACTGCTGAGTTCGTCTCACATTATTATACAGAAATBATGATACACGGCCAATATTGACTGGCGTATTATTTTTGAGTGTACGGAGTATTACCGTACCGAGTATGTCTGTCTGGTAGATGTATATTAAGACCCACACGGGTTCCAAGGTTTGTGTGTGATACTTTCGGTTGGCATGCTGTTGACAGTCCATGCGTCAAGCCCCATCACAACAGTCGTATGCCTTTACGTTAAGTCCAGGTTTCGCGTTGTAGGTTTTTTGCGTTAGCTGTAGAAGGATTGCACACTCGGAAAATGTAACACTCGGATAACACTTATCTACGCTATGGGGCCTAACACAGGGACTTGCGCAACGTATAACATGGTGTTACACATGGAGGGGCAATCACGGTAACGCCTAACACAGTGTTGAACACTGGAGGGGCAATCACGGTAACGCGGTAACACAGTGCTTACTGGAAACCCACGAATGTGCGCACGCCTTAACGTTATGTTACACCGTGATCCGTCGTTCAACTATACACTTTAACATAGTGTTAGGCTCTGGCCCAACACGTACGTTATCACTCTAACATTCCCAGATCGATATCTGCCGATTTACTAACACGATAACATAATGTTACTGTCCACGGAGCGTTAGACATATACACACTAACATTGTGTTACCCTTCTAATGAGTGTTAACATTGTGTTACAAATAACACACTAACATAACACTAACATAGTGTCCAGCACTACTAACACTACGTTATTCGGACCCCCAGTCTGATTGCCTTAAGGTCGGATAACGTAACATTTAACATACGTTAGATACGTTCAGCCTTAGCGGCCGGCATACGTAACACAATGTTAGGGTGTTAGCCTAAATGCCGAGGTCTGCCTAACATTATGTTACGGTGTCACTGTCAGTAAATATCTGATTTTAACATTATGTTAGTGTTACCATAATAATCAATCCGGGCGTAACATTATGTTACTGAGTTACCGTGGGGGCTGGAGTCAATCCAACGTAATGCTACTACGTTACCCTTTGGATCTTCCCACGCTCTAACATGTGTTACCTGTGTTAGGGGTAAAGCGGCGTCGCGGAGTAACATAATGTACCCGTGTTATCCAGTTTTGCTGACATTTCACTAACACAGTAGTTACTACTGTAGTAATTTATTCGTCGTGAATATAAGGCGCGACCTCAGTAGCTGCAGTAGTCAAATCTGCAATGCATCACGCTGGGGGAATACTGACTGTGCTGAACCAACGCGAATGAACATCTACGTATACGTGCCGTCTGAGCTATTTATCATTACGTCAAGCAAAACATATCGTCAGCATACAGTACAGGACACCTCATGAGAAACAGGCTGATATGAAAGCCAGGCTGAGATTTGGAGGAAAAAAAGAAATCCGGGAGTCGTTACCTCGAAATTAGTGTAGAAAGCACCCTCTCTAAAAATAAGAAATCCAGCCTGGACCAGATTTCCTGTTTCTTATTAGGTGTCCTGTACTAAACAGCAGCTGCAGAACAGCAGCATCAGCAGCATCATTATAAGTCGCCTTGCGCTCGGCTTGTCGGTGTAATCCTTGAACCCTCTGTACAAGTGTTTAGTTTATTGTGTGTCTCCTGGTTCCCCAAAGCGGTATTGATATTTGGCATAATTGGAAGACGAAAACTCTGCACCTGTGATTCGTAACTGTCCACAACAACAGATATTTTCGAAGCATAGGTGCCACCACACTCCTACTGCTGTAGGATATTTACAGCAGCAGAGCTTCTTCGTCCCCTCATCAGTTGTAGGGTGAGCCTGGCAATATGTCGCTCGATACGGACTGCTCCTGCCGCTGCTACGGTAACATATAATAATGTCAACGTTTTATTGACTTTATACATCCTTACGTTAACCCTCTAACGTGTGTTAGGATATCCGCGAAAAATACCGCTAACACACAAACATGCAGTACGCGTCAGCAGTTAAGGACTCGTCAGTAAATAGTTTAAGGCTGAATTTTCAGACGAAAATAAGAACAATACGTATTTTGTACTGAAAATGGTGTAGGACACACCCTGCCCTACATAATAAGAATTCCAGCCTGATCAGAATTAAGAGATTCTTAACTGGTGTCGCGTACTGTAGTGTGATGTAAGGGTTTTATGGTCCATGTACGTTTTCAGTCTGAAGTGTGCCAAGGTAGCAAGTACGAATAGGGTAACATGCTAACATAATGTTGCTCGTTGCGGGCTGGTGTCGCTAACACGGTAACACAAAGATAACGTAATATTGGTAATGCCGCAAACACACTAACACATGGTGTTATGTGAACGTTTATTGGACCATGTATGTACGTTATCCGTCTAAAGTGTGTTACGGCAGCAGGTAAGAATTCCGCTAACACACTAATATAACGTTACTCGCTGCGGGCTGATATCGATAACACGGTAACATAATGTTAACGCTTCATGGATCATGTACGTTATCCCTATAACGTGTGTTACGATGACAACTAGAAATGTCGGTGACACGCTAACATAGTGTTACTCACTATGGGCTGCCTACCTTAACACCGTAACATTTATACTGCGGTCATCACGGGATCAAGGCAACACTCTAACATAATTTTACGCGATTGCCCGCCAATATCGTAACGCACTAACACTATAATATCACAAAATCCGGAATTTAGATAACGTAGTAACGTAATGTCACGATGTTTTTCCACTGGCGCGTAAAATTAACATAAAACGTTAAGTTTTACGTTATCCGAGGTGTAAAGGATTGATCACCCGTCAACAGCGAACCAGAAACGGAGGATGTTGTTTCGACGTTGCAAAGAAGCAAAAAAGCTTTGTTGCGACATAGCAATGGATTCAAATTCGTGAGTATGTATGCAGACAAGTAGTTTAGACAAGTACATTCAAACCGAGTAATTGGAACCTCGTTCATTGAATTCATGGCCTTTGCATGGGCACATAGTAGAAAACGAGTTGGAGTATTATTTTTTTGGGTATGTAACGCAGGCGTAGAAGAGCGGGATGTCAGCCAGAGGTCTTTTTATTTGCTGTGTTATCCTGGGTTTTCCCGCATGTAACATGTTACGGGTTATCGTGTCGAGGTGTCGTATTGGATCTTATCCTTGTTGGCAAGTCATCTTTTGTCGTCACTCGAATACACCGGAACATTATCTGTAGTATGCATAGTTCATGTTTAAGAGTTGGATCCTCGAAATATCGAGTAGTGGCCAATCATAGTTCATCATCAATCAAGCCAGTGAAGGCATGCAGGACAACTTATCCATTATCGTACCTAGTATCTACCGTACTACAGTATATCGTAAGTGGCTTAGTTGGCACAGTATCCACGTGTTGAACAACATTCCTCCAAGTAAACACGATGCTGAATAATTGATAGGCTGTCGTATGTGATTTGGTTGTTTCGTGTGGTACAGTAGGTATTACCGTACGTATAGAGACTGCGTACGAGATCAGTCACGATTGTTGTTGCGTCATTTGACGCAAGCTATCGTAGCAAGGGCATGTTGATGTTTGCGATTCAAGATCGTTGTGCATGTTGCTGTTCGTGATCCTCAAGACCATCAAGGGAACAGGATTGTTTGCACGCCCACTCTCTCACTCTTCGTTTGCTCATCATCAACCTCGCTTTTGAGCACATGCATTCATCAAAATTGTTGGCCTGGAGTCTGCTCTTTTATTGAAGCGTTCATACAGATTTGCCTAACAGCGACTTAAGCGTTCACCCTCAATCGTATGTTGTGTCTTGACTGGTAATCAGCAAGCGAGCCTGCAGCGTCAAAACCAGCTACTAGCTGGTATACACGCTACACCACATCCATATTATACTGTGCCATTTGGTGTTCTTTAGCGGCTGATAAAAACACCTTTTTAACAAATTACAACATGGATGGGATCATCTGCAGGTATACTCTCCCGGCAAAACAACAAGCACAGCACTGCTGTACACCACTCACCGTCGCACTGAGTATTTCCGCAGTAAAGTGGAAATATAAGTAGCATAGCCTGTTCTGCAAGCCCCGGGCGCCCCCGGCGGTGCACGCACTGGTTTGACCTCGTGACTACTAATACTTAGACCAAGGTCATGATTTCGAGTCCAGCCAAGGCAAAATGTTCACTCTTACGGCGGACCGTATATTATAAGACCAAATATTGTTCGAAACTAAAGGGAAACATATAGGTTTTTGTGCGGAACTCAGGTCCTATTTACTACGGTCCCCCGTGGTAATAAAATAAACGCAGGAAGTGCCTACGAAACGTGTCATTGCAAAATTTAACGCCGGTCGGAAAGCGAAGGAAACAAATAATATGGGTTTGGTTGCCGCGATAAAAATAAAGGCCCGGACCGCGATGGGGAGGGGGGTGTCATCTATGTCACACCGGATCTGAGTTACTATGTAGTAGGAGGGAGGGGGACAGCAGGAGGAGGATTATTAATGGGATGGAGAAAAAAGGAAAAACGAACACGAAAACAAATATCACTCTGACATATGGCAGTACCTCTCCTACACCGTCGTGGTCGGCATTGTTCCCACCCAATCACACCTCCCCACTTATAAGCAACCCACACAATCACCCATCCTTCCCACTCGCACACTCCTGACTCTCGCGCGCAGAATCGATTCTTCCATGTTAGGTATTATATAACCACACTAAAACTGCCATAGAACGAAAACGAAAACAAACATGGTCATTAAAAACTATTATTAAAGCTCGTGCATACAATTTGAAAACACTCCAAAAGTATGCCCAATGTGGGACGCCCTGTGGGTGCAGGATCGACCTCTCTACAGCTTCAACATAATCGCGGGGGGGTGGGGAGAGAGGGTCGTGCTCCACCACCAGAACCTCCTCCATCACCAACACCACCACCACCACCACCACCACCACCACCACCAACACACCCCATTAGACGAATCCGTCATATTTATGCTATACCGTAAAGATCCGCAGTATATAATCTCAAAGTGCTGCGAGTACTCGCTGTATCTCGTGGTAGCTAAAGGACTAATGCTACGCGAAGTACCTGTTGCAGAGTCTCTCGAAATTACTTTTTTTTCGAAAGTATTGTCTTCATACTCCCAGACACCTGATGCATCGGCGGGACCATTTAAACCCGTGCGATTTCTCAAGAGAAGACCCATTCGATGTCTCGTAGGGCGTTCAATCGACGTGCGGGCAGGGCTTAAGTTTGATAGAAAGACACACGATTATTGAAATGGAATATCCTATACGATGCCCCATGACAGGCCCTGCTACGTGGGGGATGACGCGAAAATCCGTTCAAATGGCATTCGAGCATATAAGCATCGCGCTTTATCTCAATTGCATACTCGGCACGCATCAGCGATGATACAAAACGTCTTCCATTCGAGCTTCGCAGCTCGCCCCTCTCTCCTGTTATCGAGAAACTACTCCACGGCCCACACGGTAAACACGCCAACCCGAATATCCATCTACCACGGTCCGTGCAACGCTAACACATCTCTCAAATAACTTCATTGGGAGTTGTATTTGGGAACGAGGCCACCAAATGCAAAGGGACGTTTTCGTGTGGCTTCTACTGTGATCTCTGTTTTTGCCCGCCGAGGAACTGTATGTCGCGAACTTACCCCCCCCCCCCCAACAAAAACCTGGTGTTTTTTCCCCCCATCGTTGTCGAGCAGGATGCCCTGGATGGGCCTCGTCAAAACATACAACACAAACGCACAAACCGCTGACTCGGCCGGTACCGCTACTGCCCTCAACAGTGGACACAAGACCAAGACGGTGAGTGTGTTAGTATACTATCCACCGAATACAGCTTTCCGTGCTGTATAGTAAAATCATGGCGCGTGTGCCATGAGTGGCTAGGGAGTACTTACTTGGATGCCAGGACTGGATGGTACCTGAGGTAAAACACCGCGTTCGATGTTTGTTTGAGGCTTCAGTGAATATGATGTCCCGCCTCAGCGATCTGATCCCGGATGATGTTTGGACAGGAGTGCAATGGGGTGTAGAACATACATAGTACGGGTGTGAGTTTGACTTATTAGTAAAGCTGTTGCGGTGGTTCTCTGAGAATACCTGTGGATCCAAGAAGGTTTGCCGTTGACAGTTGGTGAGCATGTAGACGGGGATATTGACGAGCGATCCCCGGGGGTACAAGCCTCCTTGGGTATAAACACACGGTGACTCGTGCACGCGAAGGATCACAACTCGTTTGCCCCAGCTTTCTCGTGAGCTGGAAGGACCAGCTATGGGGTCCGGGAGAACAGATATGCCACGGTCTAAGCCACGATCGATGCTCACTCACTCAGGTGCTAGTCGATACTCATGAACTCAGTATTAGCTTTGACGTGTGGTAATGGGGGAGATATGTTATAGTGAAACAGTGGGATGCTGTTCACACCGAAGGATAATCGATAAATAAGGTATTTGTAGGACATGACCGCGGAGCCAGTTACGTACCCACGGGGGGACAGGATATTTTCGGTGCCACGAATGATGCGTGCCAAGCTTAACCCTGTAGAATGGCACCCGTTTGGGTTATTGTTCGCTTGTGCCGTCTATGTTACTCACGCGCAACTCCACAATGTCGATCGCAAACAAACTTATCGCTGTCCGCTGACCTGATTATCCACCAGAGTGACTCAGTCGTGGCTGCGGGTAGCTTCGGGAAAACATTCTCTGTGTTAGATTGTCTTGATTCGACGCGTTGCTTAAGAGACGCAAGGCAGGTGCCATAGCAGGGACGGAGCTTGGGAGGCGCCTCTATGTCAGCCCGGAGATGAGTTATTTGAGTTAGGAGTCAGAGCGAGCTGATGAAGCAGCGCAAATGCAATGTAGGATATGTACTATATATAGGCCTTCTACTTTTTCAACAGTCGTTTGTGTCTACACGTATTTTTGGGTGTTGTCTATTACTTGGAATTGTCCAACCTAATGATTTCCATTGAACTATATCCATTGGAATTGACCGGGTAATTTATCTCATTTTGGATGCTGTCTAAAGATTGGATTTGTCCATACAATTGATTTTAGGTGCTGTATTGGCTGGGCAATGATATGGACCATTCGTATTACAATAGTCTATTGTGGCTACGATTGACTTCGGATGCTGTCTATGATTGGAATTTCCGAAACAAATGATTTTGATGATAGTATACAAATTGAAATTGTCCGGGCAACTGAATTTTGGTGCTGTCTACTAAGTGGAGTTAAGCCTACAATTGATTTCGGGTGCTGTCTATTAATTAGAATTGCCGAGACAGTTGATTTTGAATGCTATTTATGAAATGAAATTTGTCCAACTCAATGATTTCGAGTTATGTCTATAAATTGTAATCGCGCAGTGAATTCATTTCGAGTGAGATTTATAAGGCGGAATTCTCCAGCCAATTCGTTTCGAGTGTTGTCTATCAATAAAAACTGTCAAACCAAATTATTTCGAGTACGGTCTAGTAATTGGAATTGTCCAGGTCAGGGAAAACGAAATCGGACACTAACAATTAGAAGACCAGGACAAACCCTATTGAACCAACCGAAACAAAAATTTGGAAGGTCAGGACATAAATCTGCTGGCCAAACCACTCCTATCGATTAGGAATACCTTAAACTAATTGATGAAACAATTTCAATTGGAAAGCCAGGGAAGAAACCTATTGATCCAAATATTTCCTATTATTACACAAGACCATAAATATTTTCTTGAAACAGTTCAAATTGGAAGGTCGGAGCAGAAACGCTTTGATTTAAACATTCCAATTACTAGACAACCAGGAAATGATTGCTGAAACAATATATATTGGAAGGGAAGGACATACACCTGTTGGCCAAACAATTATTATTAATAGATGCACTACGAAAGCAATATATCGACTAATTCCATTCCAATTCCATTCCGGAAGATCTACTGTAAATACAATAATACATTGTGGGTAGGTCCCTTGTCTGATTGAAGAAGTAGTAGAGCACAGGAGTCTCTGGAGCGAAAACGGTGCAGGATACAATTCCAGTTAATTATCAGACCTCTGAAACAATGGTCTAACCAATTCCAATTTTTGAACAGACTCCAATATCATGTTGTTTTTGTAATTCCAGTTGCAAGAAATTGTTAGTAATCAATCGTCCGCCTCGTATCAATTGGTAGACTGTTCGGTGGGTCTGTTGTAGGCGCAATAGTCTATTGCGATGTCTATTGCCTAAGGCTTAAGCAGACACGGAATGTAAGCCGCCGCCAAAGTGTTTTGTCCCAGCTATTTTCATGGGCATCCTCCGAAATATGTTGTCTAGTTAATTCCAGCCTAGACCTAGTCAATTCTAATTTATAGAGTTCCCCATGAATCAATTGGCCGGGCAATTCCAATATCCAGAAAGCTTCATGAATATTTTTCTTTTGTAAATTCAAAAAATAACATCCTCATGCATAGATTGATGCGCCAAGTACCAATTGCAGCGTCCGGAATAAATCGACCGGCAACATAATATTGTCTATTAGTTGGAAAGGTCTGATTGTCTGGACAATTGTTTTTGAAGCCGGTCAAATAAGTTATATAATCCAGACAATCAATTATAACGATGTATATTTAGTGCAATTAACGGTGCAATTGTTTTAGAAGGATGTCAATTAAATGGAATTACCAGCACAAGTGGTATATGCGTATGTCTATTGAAAGGAAATGCGAGGGCGTTTGATTCAGAACGATATCAAGTATACGAAATTGCCAGCACAGTTGGTATAGAAGGATGTCTATGAAATGGGGTACATGAGTATCGAAATCGTTGATAGCGCTGTATCCAACCCTATATCCTAGAGTTTCGTAATGCAGAACCCGGGACTCCCTATAGCAGAGAGAGAGGATACGCTGTGTTCCTCATATCTCACTGTAACGTGTTCTAGAAACCACGGACGTGAAAGAATGACGAAAATAAGCTGACCCAGGCCCTTTCCGCTGTTTCCTGTTTGTTCATCTTTCTCCCCGAAAGGGCGTGCTGGGAGTTTCCGAGAACGTGATTCGCGGCGACTGCTCCACTCTTCCTGGCAACGAGCTGCCCCTCATCGCCGAACTGGTACGTCTCTCGTTTGATGATCAGCGCGCGTAAATTAATGAGGACGGGAGGAGAGTTAATCGTACCTGGTTTTTACTTGAGCGACTCGTAGCTGTGGCCGAGGAAATTTGGAAGTCTAGGACAATAATATCCCTGTACGTGGAAACGTGCGACGGCGGTGGCGTGCCTTTTATACCTACTTGTAGTATATATTCGTCTCACTACGTTAAATATTGTGTGTCTCGATCAGTGCGAATTGCCGTATGTTCGAACCTTCTACACGACACGAGATATGTAAGTACTTGTGAAATGAATAAAAACAGAAATTAAATATGTTTGACAGTAGTGTCAGTAAAATCATCTTTTTGTTTTTAGGTTTGATTTTAGGGGTTCTCGTAAACAATCCACATTAAATCAAGACAATGCTTAGTTTTTTCGACGAGCCTCACGATAAGCAGGCTCATGAAAAACGTCTGCATCTTTTCAGACCATCTATCCCAAGAACGGCGGGCTCGCAACACATATTATTATTCAGCATGAACCAGGTCATAGCAGTGTGAACACAGATGCTCCGAGTACCTTGGAGTAAAGTAAAGAGTATTGGAGCAAGGGCGCAAGGGCGCAAAAAAAAAAGAGAAAACGACACCACACTCGTAGGAAGGTCACAATGAAAAACAAACCGTATCACTGTAATCAGAGGACGAAATGAGCGAAAACCGTTTGTTTTATTTTTTGTTCCCTTTTTTAACTTGGTTTTAGAGACCCCCCTATTTTTTTTTCGCTGGCGGGTGGTGGGGGGTAATAAAAAAAAAATGACTTCTTGTTTTTTTGGGATCACGACGGTCCGGTTCTTCCCTCCATTATAGAGGGGGGGGGATAGTGGGGTATATGGGATTCAGATCCGCGCATACCCTTGATTTGAGATATAATATTTCAGGTACTTCGTGTACTCGGTGTATTTCGGAGTTCGATACTCCGGGATACTGCTCGTACTCGGAGTATGTCGGGTATCAACAATCTCGATACTGCTTGTACTCGAAGTATTTCTGGGTCCGATACTGGGTTTACTCCTTGTACTCCGAGTATTTTGGTCTTCAGTACTGCTCATACACCAAAACTCCGCGTATTCAGGCTGCCATTACTCTCATACTCTAAGTACTCGGGTTACGAAATGCACTTGATACTCGGGGTATACTCGGAGTGTGAAGTACGCTAGGAGCATCGTGTCGTCCTTTTGAAGACTCTGGCGTCATTCCCCCCAGGTTCTGGGAGCATGTGACTGGCGTTTATAGCATTTCAAAACTCACAGATGCTCTCATTACCTGGGAGAAAAATAAGAGCATTAAAAAACAAAATACTTCAGGTACTTTGTGTACTCGGAGTATGTCGGTGTTCAATACTCTCGATAATCGGTGTACTCCGAGTAACTGGGATGATTTTTCTCCGCGTACTGCTTGTACTCGATTATAAGTACTGCTCATACTCCCAGTACTCGGAGTCTTTGGGCCTCCAGTACTGCTCATACTCTTAAGTACTCCGATCATTTAGGCCACCAGTACTATAATACTCACAGTACTCGGAGTACGAAAAATACTCGATACTCCGAGTATACTAGGAATATCGAGTATACTCGGAGCATCTGTGCAGTGTTCCGTGTTTCGTGGACTGGTTCGTTCTTCGAAGTCATTGTTTGATCGTATACCAGCCACAACTGCGCCGCAGTCGTTTAGAGAAGACTTACCAGGCGGGACTTTGCTCCTACCGCATCGAGGCTATAATACAGCAGTGCCTGGTCATATACCGATTGCAAAACGTACATCCTGCCCGCAGCTACTCGTAAAAGCACCTGGCAAGTAAATGCGTGTATGTATGTGACCGGCGTAGCATAGCGTTCGAAACACCAGACAGATCTACCGGTTTCCACTTTACGACCTGGTTCATTCAGGCCAGCCTTTGCGACTTGGACAATCTACTTGTAGATCACGTTGTTGGGTGACATTCGTATGAGCTGAATAGTCTAGCACATGTGTTCTGGGCAGGATTGCACTACGTAACTAGACTCCACAAAGCTGTCATATCATATCGGGCAAACATGCGAGGTAGAAAATGGGTGGCCTGTCCGATGTACGCAACCATATAATGAGCAGGGGTTTGCACAGGGGACGCATGCATGCTACCTTAGAGGGGAACGGACAAATCCCTAAAGGGGGTCACTTGAGGAACTCTAGACCTGCACAAGTTCAAAATATTATCTAGGAAAAAAAAAAGTGCTACCAGATGAACAATCGAATGGTCCAAGCACACAATGAAACAATGTTGCAACACAAGAATGAAAGGCCGACGATTTTAGGTTAAATAATGATCGCGATAATACAGAAACAAACCCAGCAAACACCCTGCCAGTTCTATCGTAGGTCTCGTCAGAAGTGTTAGGGGCGGGCCACACGAGGACGGGCCACAAGAGGGAAACAGTCCCAAAGGAACAAAACTGTCCGACAGCATTGTTATACACGGTTTGAGAGAGGGTCAACCTATTCGTCAACCTAAACGTGGAACGATATAGCCGTGAGGTACAGTATTCGTATGGCATTTCATTTGGCTGCGTCTAGATCAGTCCAACAAGACGTAGTATTGCAAGTCATGCGAGGGTAAACAAGCAAAAGGGTGGCTGGAGGCCGGAGCGGGCGAAGCAAGTACGGTACCATTTTTCCCGGAAAAATAAGGGCCGAGCGGTCATGATATGGATGCCTAGTAATGGCCCTCCTGTTTCCGTTCAGAGTGGTTCAACTATTGTAATTTTGTTTCGAAGACCACCTGGTCATGTGTAACGATGTCGGGTGTAGGTCGCGCATTCATGGCGGTCAATCCTGCATAGTAAGCGAATTAAACTCTCTAAACTACCAAAATTAATCTCGAAAATGAACACGGGCACCCGGTACACGCATGCTCCTTTCGTTTCAAATACGTTGCATTATATGCCAGGCATATGGTAGGAACCAACAGGTGTTTCATGCAGAATACTACGAGGTTTATGTTTTGCCCACCGTGACACCTGCGATGTGAGGTGTTTGATCCACGCAACCAACCGCATGTTGTTTGTTTCGTCAAAACAGGCTAAGGACATGAATAAAAAGATTGGTGTGGTCACCACCACTAGCATCACCCATGCCACCCCAGCCGCCGTCTACGCGCGAAGCGTCGACCGCGACTATGAAACCGAGGTACCCGAGGGATGCACAGAGCAGGTCGACATCGCACAGCAGGTGACGCGCTACAAATACCCTGCTAGACCTGTTATGTACAAGCATCCGTGAGGGCCGACCACGAGTCACGCTTCAGCCTTCTCCTGCTCCCCCCTCTCCGGAACAAGTGGTAGCCAAACTGCGTACAATCGAGAGCTACCGTACTTCAGTGTGGAGAAACACGCCTCGCCCCCCCCCCTTAAAACAGCAGCAGCAGACTCATGCCATCATAGAAGCGGCACTGTTTAAACATACTTATATGTGACCGGTCTAGCTGCTCAATCGTGGGTGTAACTACCGGATAGTACAATTACCTTTTAGTACTACAGAGAGGTTAGTTTTGTAAATATTTGCTTTCGGAGTAAAGCACAGCAGTGTTTACCAGAAGAAATCTTGGTCGGGTTGCTCGAAAAACAATATTCGAAGAAACGTGTTTTGGGTGACATATCAGTATTTTCATGGGTCGAGCTCCGAACATATCGGGCAACACATCTACCGCGTGGCTCAACGTAAAACACGGATGTCTGTTTTCTGTTTTTGGGACACATGCTTAAGGTAGACGTGCGTACCGTTGTTGTTGTTGTTGTTTTTCTGAGGTCCCTCACTTGGGGCTCTATACTAAAAGTAAGTCAAGAACTGATTTTAAGTTGAAGTATATAGTGCAAGCCGGTGGACATATTCCATGACCCTACTGTATGTAATCGCAAACTTATTCTGCAAAATAAAAAGGATGGAAACCCGACGACGTTGGGTTATGGAGCTCAGTCATTCGTCAATCTATTTAAGCCAAAGCACGGTACAGCAGCTGTGCTCTTATTGTATTATAATACAATGAAACGGAACGGTGTCGGTGTCAGTATCCGTGCTTCTTCGCGACACATTGCGTACGGCCTACAATGACGATATAGGCGGCAAGGCCCAAACCTTCTCTGTTGTTGTGCACGCGTTGTTGGCGACAGCTCGTGATGGCCATGACTGGAGACGACACCCGGGTGGACTTTGCAATCGGCGGTGGAAGGGGCAACTTTTTCAATGCCTCCGTGGTTGACATGCTGGGAAAGAGCGGGAATCGAACAGATGGACTCGACCTTATCAGCGAAGCAGCCGAGGCCGGAGTCCGGATTGTCCGGACCAAAAAAGAGTTGATGGACCTCGACTTCTCGAACAGGTGATTACGTGTACATGGGGTCGATGGCAATAGTACGTGTAAGTCGTGGGTAATACTGCAGTGCTTGTGAAATACGGCCGGGCTTGGAGGTGGAGTTCCGACTGCCATTTACAGCAGTATGGTATGAGTCTGGATTGATTGACGACGAGGTTGTTGGATTTTGTACAAACTCGTCCGGTTAAGTGAAGAACCTCAGCGGGTCCTATGTAGCGCGCATGGTGGGACAACATGGACAGAAGGAAAGCCTGATAAATTAAAATTATAATGTGCTTTATATACAGGACAATATGTTTCTCTAGCGATGTACAGCTGAAACATTAACAAGACTTGAAAATAACAAAATCTGACTCTTACAACCGACCCAACCACTGCTCTGCTGCTGTCGTGCGGATTGAAATGTGTATATATATTGTTTTCCCTGCACCCCAGCGATGGCAAGGTGTTGGGCCTGTTCGCGTCTAGTCATCTCAGCTTCGACTATGACCGCATGGCTGCGGGGGAGGACAACAGCGAACCGTCAATCTTGGACATGACAAAAGCCGCCATAAAGTTCCTCTCTACCAACCACGATGGCTACTACCTTATGGTTGAGGCCGGCCGTGTTGATCACGCCAATCACGTGTCGAACATGGGCCGCACGTGAGTTGTATTGGAGCGGCGATAGCTGCCGCTGTCAGGTAATACAAACCTGTCAGCGTGAGTATAGGTACCCATCCAGCACTTGTGGCGAGTCGTATACCCAGACGCGCGGCGAGTAGTCCGAGCGGGATGTGCTCTCTACCCACTCTACTGCCGTCCTGCCGACAACACCATCAAAACACAATCCAGTAGGTTGAACTGCCGGAACATCTAGTACAACCCGTATCGTTCGATATCGACATTTCATAACCCCTCATGCCGTTTGTGCCTATGTCGCGTGCACGGAAAAGGTTCCAGGATGGAATAGCGTACCAGGAGGCCGTCCAGTACGCTATGGACTACACCGATTCCGAGGACACCCTGATAGTCTCGACGGCAGATCATGGGCATCCCATCGCCTTCAATGGGTACTGTGGCCGTGGGTCCCCCGTCACGGGCCTATGCATGGCAATTGATCCAACGGCTACTGAGCACACCGGTGTTCCCAACTTGGCTACGGATGGATTACCGTACACCGTTGTTTCGGCCGGCAACGGCCCGGGATCCATTGTTTACGTGCGTAACTCAAACTCAAACGAGACGTCGAACCCGTGTGCCGCAATCGCCGCAATGTTATCAAGCGAAGGAATAGGGAGGGTTCAAATCGGCTGCGGGGCAAAACGATGTAATTGGATTTGTTTGGTTTCGTTTGTTCTTTAAAGAGCAACGAGTTCTAAACACTAGTTCCATACGGTTTGTAACTGTTCTGCGTAGAAGGAGAGTGCTCGACCAAGCTATGCATCAATGTACACGTAGAGTACCACCTCTCTGTAGCGTTCCAACGACACATGTTGGGGATCGCCTCTTGTGGGTCATATGTCGAGCACGAGCCAGTGTATGATGTGTGATCTGTACGGTACGATTTATCGGTATGAAGTATCGGTCTTATCCCACGACACGCGCGAAAATCCGCCTTTGCACCTAATTTCTTCCGATCTGCCAGGAGGGAGGACCCAACTCTATTGAAGCTTCGGAAAACGGCACCTTCACCCGCCCTCTCATAAATAATGAAGAGGCGATGGACATCAACTACATCCAGCAGTCGCTCGTACCCCTCGAGTATTCCTCGCATTCCGGCGCTGGTAAGCCACCCTCGGCTACGGTACACTTGCTGACGTTAGGAGTTATGTTATGAGTTATGCCTAGAGCGGTGCATCTACAGCAGTGCGCCCCCAGTACGTGTAGTACTGTCTAGTTCTGTTTAGTGTAGTTCTGTCTCTTTGGGGATATAGAGTCGTGTCGAGGTAGGGGTTGCCCGCTGGAGACCAAACCTGTTTTTTTTCCCGCCCCTGGGGCTCATTGGAGAGAGGCGTTACGTACCCCAATACCGTCGGATCAAAGTTGACGTTTTAACCAACTGTATCCTTTAGTGTAGATACCAATTGCACTACTGTGGGAACAATTGCACTACCGTGTATCGGGCTTTACTCACAGCGTTTCTTATATCCAGGTGTAGGGTGGGGTGGATGACTCTCTGGGTGAGAATTAGCGATGTCCCTACCTTAGAACGAGCCAATAAGGATACCGATGGTTTGGTGTATGGCTAGGCCAGTCACTCCAGACTTGCGAACATATGAAAATTGGGTATTCTTCTATATACATCGGCTCCCGTGTCTCGTTCGAATTGTTTTACCTGTTATTACGTCCGTTGCTGTCCCTCCGGCCTTGCGTCATTATTTTCGCCGTCCAATATTCGCGCGGATCCAAGACGTAGCCGTGTACGCCCAGGGACCTTGGTCGCACCTGTTCACCGGAACAGTGGAGCAGACTCACATCTTCGACGTCATGTACCGTAAGTGGTGAATTAGGAACACACAACACGTTGATAGGGTATAGTGTTCGATGGCTGTGCTTCCGTCGTTATCTGAGCGTTTTATCTCAGTCCCTAGCAGCTGGGTGCGAATGCCCTGTGGAGTGGCATATTGTTTCGAATCATCGGATCATGGACGGCGTTTTACGAGTTGAAGGAAGTTAGTATATTTGCCGCAGCTGTTAGTCCGTGCGCTTCGGTGCTTACCTTGCCCGACAACGTTATGACACAATTTTCCCTTCGATCATCCGTGTCACCATCCCACCCCACCTGCTCGCAGACGCCATGACCAACGGGTAAACCTCAACAGGGGCTGATACAGCGTGATCTTGTGTACAAGGACGACTTGGCCAGCGAGTTTATACCCTTTGTTACGGCGGAGTTTGAATGGAATGGTACACCAGAACACTTCGTATAACATTAACAGTGTGTTGTTTGTGACGGATAGGGCGCTGTGGGCCCCGACGGTGTCCTCAGCGGTCACGGGGCGTTTCGTGTAGGTTGCATGTGCTGCGACTATATTGCGTGCGGGCTCGATTCCCGCCGGTTTCGCTGTTCCGTTATTATCACAATAACTGTCAGGTGCCTTTCGTCCGAATGGTGGATGGCTTCCCGTTGTGCGGAACGTTTCGGTATCAGCAGCTACCATAGTATAATTGATGTGCCCCGAGGTGCCTATCTGTAGATTATATAGACATACAGACTGCAATATTTCAGCATAGTCGTATCGAGGTGATGACTGGACCACAGGTGGTGCGGTTAGGCTACGCTGAGTGCAACACGCATTTCACATCCCCAAGTGGGATATTCTCAGATTTTATTTACCGTAGCAATCGTTCGAGACTACTGTTGCAGTAGTGGTAACACAGCTACAGTACATGAATCCGGAGGCGGGTGGATCTACGTCGTAGTGTACTGGAACGCGTTGACGTCCAAACCGTGCTGCCAGAGCAGACGGCGACGAGAGGCCGACACACACGTCCAGTAATGTATATCGCTTTTAGGTGTGAGAGACATTTCCTTAGACCGGTTCGGTTGATGGTTTTTAGTTTCATCTCTTTGAGTTCTTCACGTGCCGGTACCTTTAAGAAATACATTTACAGGCAGCGAAATGCACATTTGTTCTGTCGGTTGTTTTGCGTGGGCGACGACTGGGGGTCCAGGCGGCGGTTGTTCGGTGTCCTCAAGGTGTAAATCAGCAAAGCGTATACTGTGCAACACAATATGATATGTTCGGCTATAACCTCCAGTGATCCAGAAGATCGGAGCTGACATACAGGAATCTGTTACACACGTTCGAGTGGTTTCGGGCTTGGGGGTTGTTGGATATCCAACTAATAATACCAAGTAACTTTTTGACGCTGTCCGATAGTACTACTGAGCTCTTGCTCGCTTTTTGAAGTTTATACTGTTACTCAAACAGATCATCGCTTCGATTATATACAATATTAACAACCGACGCTTCTCAGGTGGTTCATCGTATTGGTTTGGTATGATTTGCTTTTGATGTTTGCGTTTTATTGCGCCATAGATAATCAACATGTTGATATTCTGAATTGAGTGTTTTACTTTGGTTTGTGTATATCTGGAGTATAGCAAGCCTCCCTCTTTTGAACGGTGTTGCTGCAACACGAGTACTATAATGACCATTGTGGCGTGGACTCTCAGACGCGCCTTTCGTATTTTCTTGCTAGCGGGTTATCTCAGGCGTGGTAGCACTGCCCAGGAAAATGAAGCACAGGGAGCCTATTGTGCAAACCTCTTTGAATTGTATGCAACACGACACCGGAATTTTTTGCCCGCGGCTACGTTTCCTGTTTTAAAGGTACATTAGTTGCGACTTCGGCTGCAGAATGTACTCGTATATATGTCCGGCCCGATGAGGTACGGACATCTGGATGTTTTGTAGTTTTGTTATCCTCCGGCGAATTAAACAAAAAACAAAGCTTAGGACAACGGGGCTTTACAGCAATTTGGTTTTTGTAGAGGCGTGTTTAATTTGTCGAATCTTTACATTGATATTCGAGTCACCAGCTTCCAACTAAGATACCTTTGCTCATTGTCTCTAATACCCCCGGTAAAGTGACAGATACACTGGACAGGATTCACGTAGGTATCGGACACCATGACAGCAGCGAGATCACCGGACACACCGCGGCAAGCAGCACACGTTCCTGATGTAACCACCATCATGTCACTTATGTTGATTGCATCAGGACACCAGCCGATCGTTCCCTCACTTGCTTGTCTCGAGCAGCCCAAGTTGTCTCGAACTGGCTTCTCGTCGCAGTCACCGTTTTCACCCTGTTGTCGTCGGTTTAGCCCCACAAAAACAAGACTCACCGATAACACCACGCGCCGCACTACCAGCGATCCTACAATGTCTCTCCGTCGACCAAGGACGTTTTGAGCAGAGAGGGGCCTCCTCTCACGTATCGTATAATGGTGTGTGCTCGATTTTGCGAGGGTTATTCACGGTTTTGGGACGCGCGCTGCGATAGAGGGAGCACGTTTCGTCTGAAACGTTTTCTGAATGATCGGGCTCCTTGAACCCTATATCGTAGGACTTTCTTATTGTGCTACAACACTTGTCGGCGTATACCTACAGGAGGTCATGGTATTTTTCACGGGGTACCGCTTTAATTTTCCACCAACATCCATTTTCGGGTGAGGTATACAGATTATCAAGTCGCCATCCTCAGAAGGCAAAAACATGGGTCCTCTTTACCGTAGCGGGCGTCGTGGCGTGTAGGCAAGGCGTCCGTCGCCGCCTGCCGTTTGCGGCAAGCTTCTTGCTTGTATCGAACATACTGTAAGGGGATGCTTCATCGTACGCAGGTGTTGCTGTCTTATCCTTTCATCCTTCTTAGTAGGGCCGTTCTTATCGAGCAATGTGTTCCTCTTTATTTCCAATTTTTGTTTATGAGACAAACATCACACATTTCCAATCCTTGGACGTTTACCAGAGGAAGAACCGTTCGAAAGGCTTCGCATTCAGGGGAAACAAAAATGGAAAAAAAGGGAAATACAAATAATTGCGTGAAGACAATATCGAATGTATTATTGGTAGTTCATGGCTCCAAAAGAATGGCCCTTACCATGTCATTGGTGCAACAACGTTGAGACAAATGTCTTCAGTTTATTTTGTAGCTCATGTCTTAAAGCTCCACGCATGCAGCGTGGAGGGCAGTAAATTAGTTGTGTGGTGATGACTTCGCGACAATGTTGATCGCCCCAGTAAACTGAAGACCCCACATTGTAAGCCGAACTCAACCATGGTTGCGCTTTAGGTGCTACGATTCAAACGGGGGTGGGGATGCTGCCGCCGCCTCGACCCAAATCAAAAAAGTACATGAAGCACCAACGGGGGACGGGGAACAATGAGATCCACCCCACCGCCATGGGCTCACCACAATTGCACGTTCAAAGTACGTGATGTGTTAGGACCAGTTGCTGCTACCTCAAGCGTGTGAGCATGTTGGGTTATCTCCAGATGCCTGAAAATATTCGACGTACACCTAGCGTTTCGTACTCAAGATGTATTGGCAAACATAGATGCAATCTGCAGGAGTCAAGAACGGCTGTCGCATAGTCATTCTTGGCTCCTGAAGATTGCATCTTTCGTCGCCATTGCAGCTGGTGCACGAAACTGGTACAAGCATTTCGG
The DNA here is from genome assembly GCA_008828725.1 of Saccharina japonica. NCBI lineage: Eukaryota > Phaeophyceae > Laminariales > Laminariaceae > Saccharina > Saccharina japonica. The sequence goes on from MEHQ01000338.1 coordinate 38,477, forward strand.
GCACCCGGAGCTATGGTTGTGCGGCTCATGTAGTTCTGGCCTTCGGCATGCAGACGGCACTGTATCGAAAGATACGATTGCATAAACAGGAACAAGGCATCTCCAAAAAAATCTCGGCTGCATTTAACGCGAGCACTGCCTACCGACTGTGGCGTTTGGGGACTGTCATATATCTTACCCGCGGGGTCTACTACTGATATATAGGCAGGCAGGTTCCTACGCGAACCTGAACATGTCATCGATAAACATATAGATGGGAATGTACAGATTTCGACGCATACACTGACACTCTATTACACTTTTTTCGATCAGTACTTGGTCTATCGACCGAGCCGGGTGTTGCAGAGGCGATGGCCCCGGTCTCTAGTTGAGTTCAGTGGTGTGCATAAGGTGCTGTGGATGGTTATGTCTCTGTCTAAGACATCATGGCACTACCCCGCTTGTGGACTAATTGACTACACCAATTGGCGACAACAGGAAGGACCAATGCGTGATATGGGGGATGCTGCGTTTTAGTTCCAAGTTTCAATGATTATATGAGCCGCACGGACCGGGCGCAGCGCACGACCCTACCACAACTTGTGGAACCCCACGCGGCTTTTATACGGTTGATAACACCAAAGGGTGGTTTGTTCTTTTGTATTGCCCTCTCGGAGTCCATTCGAACGGACAGGTTTCGCGTGTAGACGACGTGATCCACTTGCCTCCTGGCTCAGCAGAATGGGCCGTACAGTTACCACCCGTGGTTATGTATCTGTATCACCACTACAGAGTAGTACTACCCCGTAGGTCACTACAGGAAGCCAAGTCCGAGAAAACCACATATGAAGGGCAACAAGCAGGCGTCGTAGTCCATTATTCAGTACCGTAGCCAAACCACGTACACCTGTGGTATCTGTTGTCACCCTGATACGATTCTCACGATACCCGCAGCGCGTACGCTAAAAATATACACATGCCGACAGAATCCTTGAGTCTGTTTTTCCTGTTTTTCCTGGTTTTCTTGAAAAACAGTATTGGAATTTTCAGAAACAAAAATGCTCGATAATAATGGCCCTAAGAAGGCGAGGCTGAGATTCAGAGAAACAGAGGAAATTCGGGAGTCGTGCTCTTGAAGTTAAGTAGAAAGTGCCCTCTCTCTAAAAGGAAATCCAGCCTGACCCATATTTCCTGTTTCATATTAGGTTCCCCGTACGTACTGGTATCTCTCTCGTAGGCAGAATTACATGTGTTTTTGACAGCAGTCGTACAGCAGTGGTGCAGTGTCCCAACTACACACCTATTTGCACACACTGCTACGTATATATGGGTGCAATCAGATCGAAAGGTGTACACGCGCAATATACTACTACTGTAGACGGTACGAGCTCATCTGCCCGTGCGAATCGCGTAAGATGGGGGCAGTCGTGGAAGTCTGCTGTTAGTTACCTGGTACTACGATACACCAGCAGCAGTAGTCGTTTTGTTGTGATGCAAGGTATCCGGTAGGTGTCAGGTATAACACTGCTGTACCGTATACGACAAGACGTACTACTGGTAGACGGCTGAGTACGCGTATCGCCAGAGAGCAATCAAGCAGCATTCGATACAACACGACAACAACGCACGGCACTTGCTATGTACAAGAAGCCTCCTCTGCTATGCAGGTCCTGCTTGACGGAATCTGGAAGCGCTATCTGGTGATGAGTAGGTTTTCATGCGTCCACGCCGAAGTACGATCTAGTCCACTATTGGTTTTTTCCATGGACTTCCGCGGAAGCTTCCATGGAAGCTTCCACCGCTTTCACGGAAACTTCCACCGCTTCCATGGAAGCTTCCATGGAAGCGGTGGAAGCTTCCGTGGAAGCGACGGAAGCTTCCATGGAAGCGTCGGAAGCTTTCATGGAAGCTTCCGCGGAAGTCCATGGAAATTTCCGTGGAAACTTCCATACTTCCACGGGGACGGTGTAAGCTTCCCGCAGGCCGTACGTGCTTCTGCGGAAGATGTCGACACTGCCGTCATGGAAGCTTCCGTGGAAGTATTCGTGGAAGCTTACCACCACTCGTCCACCAAAGAAAGGGTGATCCCATCACACCCCTGATCCCACACAAACAGGCCCCGCCAGGATGTGTTCCCATAAGAGCCTTCTTAATAAAAACCGCGGAGTGAGGCGAAGCCGAATGGAGCCACCCTAGACCTGTCCAGGTGCGAAGCACAAGGTCGACTCCCAGCCTCGCTCTTTCCACCTCGCGGTCAAAAGGCGGAAGCTTAGAACTTCCACTGTCAGCTATCACGGAAGTTTCCACGGTGGAAGCTTCCACGGAAGCTTCCATGCTTCCGCGGAAGCTTCCATGCTTCCACGGAAGCTTCCATCGCTTCCACGGAAGCTTCTATCGCTTCCGCGGAAGCTTCCGTCGCTTCCGCGGAAGCTTCCATCGCTTCCGCGGAAGCTTCCATCGCTTCCGTGGAAGCTTCCGTGGAAGCGATGGAAGCTTCCATGGAAGCGATGGAAGCTTCCGTGGAAACTTCCGCGCACTTCCACGAAAAAAACCAAAAGTGTGCCTTACCCCCGAAGTAGCACCTCCATTACCTTTCCATTGCTTGCCCAGCGACTACGGCTTCGAGTTGTTGCTGCAAGTATGCGTATCACCTTGGCCTTGTTTCAGGCTTCAAGGGCACAGGCGGATCGTGGCCAGCGTGCCTCTGCCCAGCCTAACCGCGCCGCGCGTACGATCACGCCGCGCGTTCTGTGCTGCTGATTGGCCAACCCTTATGGGAGGCCCTTAATATGGGAAGCACCTCTGCCGCTGGTTTTCGTTGGACAAACAACTATAAACTAGAGTCAGCCCTTATGGGTGATTAGGTAAGACCATGAGAGTGCGGTCAGATACCACGGTAGATGAAGCTAACTGATTTATGGCTTGCGTTACAGTACATATGGTGGATTACCTAATTTTGACCGACGGTGGACACAGCATGTGTCTGGCAACAGTTGCACGGGGTACCTTTTCCTGGCGATTTACCTCGTATGCGCCTCAAATGAGAGCCTGGTCGTCTGGGTGCAAGCTACATATCCCCGTCATTTTATATCCTGGGCCGACGATCCCAATCATGGGGCCCACCGGTATTAGGCCCCAGGCATACTACAGGTAAATGTAGAGCTGACGAATAGCATGTGTAGATATCACCCGAACAATGTAGTTTTACACCACCTGCATGCGTGTGTATGGCAAACGGGGTATTAGTCGGCGTCTGGAGGTCAGTGGTAGGCATGCCGCGTACGCAAAACGGCAAGCTCAGCTACCATATACCACTACCTGGTAGCGGTAAACCCAAGCGCCCTTACCCACGTTTGAAGCGCATACTGCTGTTGGCGTCACGTACAAGTTAGGATGACGTAGATTGCTACTACGCCGCAGTGATTTAGAACAGGGGAGTGGGCCGTACAATGACAGGAAGGAAACATCACCGGGGCCCACCTACACTTGAATCTTATAGTTAGATCACAAGCCCCGTCGCATCGTTATTTCGTATCCTCACATACATCAGTGTCGTATCCTTGTTATCATCAAGTGGCCCCAACGCCGGGAAGTCGCCAAGCTGAGGGTTCACACGATGTATGCTCCAGGTCTCCGTAGACCAGTAACGACGATCGCTAGCCGCTAGATGTGTGTCCTGGGTTACTAAATGTTGTCGGGTAGGCCATGAGTTTGGTAGGTGAAATGCTGCTACAGCGGTCCTAACTATCCGAACAATTTGAGTTACCTTGCTTACTGCAGGGTTCTCAGCTTTTGGGTTCGCAGTTCCCTACGATATCACTCGCTCAGAAAGGGAATAATAGCTCAGACCTCCGAGACCCACGGCCACTCATCATGACGATTATCAATCCATCGTCATCAGCGGTGCCGGTGTTGACGGCAGTGGCGATAGCCGCTGGTCTTTATTGTATTGTTTGTATTGATTATGAAGGCAAATGGCGCCAACCGACCGGTGAACGCAAGTCAGTGTGTACGTGGTTGGTTATTTTCGCAAACCATTCTACGTTCAATTTGCCCTGTCGTTCAGAAACTCACAGCCCTAATCACTACAGTACTTTACTAAACACATCGTTGCTACAGTAGCAAAAATTGAGTACTATTTACTACGTACGTAAGTACTGATGCTGTGATTCCTATGTATGCAATGACGCTTATATATTGGCATGTGAACCGCACACTACTGTGCGAGACTCGCGCTCACTCGTGTCCTATAGGACGACATGCCTAACAGATTAACATGCAGTCGACCCGGTTAAGGAACCGCGGTTGTCTACGGTTTCAATTTTCCAGCAAAAACACCGATCAAGCACTTTTTGGCACCATGCGTTGATGCACACGGCGCAGTGGTTTTTCGTTTGTATTTCTACCGCGCGGTCATGTACCGTTTCTAGAAACGGTGTGGGTCCGTGCGGTTCGGTGCTGATTTTTCAGATGTCGTAAACCCTATTGAATTTGTCAAAGTTCCGGTACTAAGCGAGTGCTGTACTGCGAGTATTTTATAGTGGCGAATCTCTCGCTATTGAGAACTATTACTACTATTAATAGCGAGAACACAAAATTTTCCAGACACTCCTTGTTTCACACCTAAATGCACAATTGTCAAACAAACAAGACTCATGCGTCTAAGAGTGACGCTAGCATCAGGGTGAATCACTTAACCTTTCCAGCAGAAAACCCTCTTGCATTTTGGTGTCATTGTTTCCGCTATAAATCCTGTTACGCTATTTTTACCTGATACATTGGACAATACTGTGTTGTTTAGAATCCATTGATCCGAAAGGACGCGATGTGTGACGTGTAATTCAGAACCGTGTCGTTTCTCATATATGGCAACCAACGAGCGACCAACTATCGTCGAGAACAATTTCGATTATAGGATGTCATTCGTGACACGGATATCCTAAAACATGACGTACCGGGTTTCCATACCTCGCGCGTTTCCTGAAACCCCATACAACTATTGTTTCCTACACACGTACTGTCGCTCATGCCAGAAGCGGGGTTTGACTCTGCTGGTAAGTTCGTGTTTGTGTCAGGGACATGAACAATGAATAATACCCACTCTGCCGTGACATGCACACGAGATAGTTACGTGCTTCTCGCCATACAGGTTCGTCTACGATAATAGCTTCGTATGATCAAAGAACGATTGACGCATTCATTTCTTAAATAAGCCGCCAGTCCCACCAACTACTACCTCCTCGTTTGTTTCCGATAATGCCTTGCTGTGTCGACTTCAACACGTTAGACTACACACGTGCCGCATGCCACCCCACGCGTGTGCTTCCGCTGGGGTTTGTAAGAGCAGCGAACCTCGTCCTCGAGCCTCACGGCAATCAGACCGGCACAAGGAGTTGCTTAGTTTAGGGGGCGGTCTTACTAAAATGAAAATTTTACGGTTGTTTTCTCTACGCTATGGTGGGTGAGAGGCTATGTTCCGTCCTAACAGTGAGGACGATCACCTCGCCGAGACTGAAGGAATCATTCGAAGCTCAATACTCGCACCCCTGAACTCAGGGCAAGGCCGGGATCCACATCAAGGTACACTCGGCCGGGTAGGTTGGCCAAACATAGTAGCAAAGTGTTGAACCTAGGGGTATAATATGCGTCGCGGTATGATATGTTTCTAAGTGTCTATGTCTGATATGTATTACGGTTTGAGTAAGAACGTGCTTGTACACAATCAACTAGTAGACCCCTGAGTATCTCAGCATGCCCTACGACCCCTTTCACGCCATCCCGAAACCTCACCCGAGCCTAACGCCATACATGTACAGCGAGGATGGGGGGGGGGGGGGGGGTGGTTACGAGGGGCATCGCTTGCGATCGAGGTTCCTCCGAACCGATAGCGTGAATCATCAATCTGAATGTACGAAGAACGCGCGTGTACTTGTCGTACTGGATTCTACTTTCAGCTTTTGCGTACGTACTGTCTACCAGGTATCAACATAATGTACCAAGCGCAAACTATGTATTTCACCCACTACAAACCTGCCGTTAACGCCTACTAGCATGGGTGCTGTAGCCCGAACAATTGACGGGCTTAGCGGACATGTGCGGGGTATGCTGCAAGCGGTTGGTACCGATGGAGTCGATGGCCCGTGAAACGACAGGGGTAGCTCCTAATCGTTCTAAGGCTCCGTGCTTGATGATATCCCCTTGTCGATCGAACCCTGACAACAAAACCACCAAAGTTAACTATTCCATGGCCTGGCTTTATGCAAAGAAATATCTGTGAACACACACGAAACTCGAGTGTAACGAGAAGATTCGCTTTGCTCGGTAGTTCCTCAATTCAGGATCCCCGCCAGTACGAACCATTCTTGCCAAAGACTGACACATCTACCATATAAAGGTTCCAAAGCAGAAAATCATCTCGGATTAAAATCCACTAGTCTCGTGTTGAAGTGAACAGATGGACGACATCGTTAGTTCCGGATGTATCTCTAGAAAAATACCCTAACTCTTCTGTCCGACGAAATAGCAAAACACAACTTGGCTAGACCATTTAAGAATGAGTGTGTGTGAGCTACAAAATAAACGCCGACGCGTGCTACGGTAGAGGTAGCAATGTTAGGCTGAATCGTTTTCTGAACGATCTATTAAAGGCTCCTTAACCCAGGTTCGTCGGAATTTCATTTTTGTGACGAAATATGGTTGAGAACATACTTCGGTAAGGATATTTCTCGTCCGGCAGCACTTTTATATTCCGCCAAATCCATTTGTTCGGTGAGGTATGGCGCTCTTTAAGCGAGGAGCTACGAAACAACATGGTGCACCTCTATCGTAGCATGCGTTCGCCAGACCAAGGAACCCGACCGACCGCAGGCGACCCATCATCGCCACAAGCGTGTTCCACCATGGGTCAATTCTGGATTGGTTTTAGAAGCGTACAACAACAAAGAAGAAGAAAACGCGACCAAGCCAGCTACCAAATTTGCCTCGATTTCGCCAAGCAGTTGGATGCTTTTTATATCACCACCGCCTCCCGGATTAACTGTCTAGCACCAGACTCAGGAAAAGATACCAGCATGCCAGCACACTGTACCATACATTTCCGAATTTCGAATAGGCCTTGCTTCCTTCCTCGATATAGCCAATTCGTTTTTTCGCGTCGGGCTGTGCTGCACTCGAACAAGCTTGCGCTAAACGTTTGTATCGCTCCATCAAGGTAAGTGCCAAACGTTTTCAGAAACATTTCGCAGAATAACTTCTTTCTTCGGCACAGAAATCACCCCCCCCCCCCCCCCCCCCTCTTCCCTCATCCGCCGTCATGAATCCGGCCAGTACTGCCGTACTCCCACATGCCGTACACGGTATATGCGCGCACCATTGCTATGTGGAGAGTACATGGCTGCTCGCTGTCGGGTGAGATGCTTCGAGTAGCTCGCGTGTGCTGTAAATAAAAAGCTGCAAAACTGTCTGCAAGCGATTCACGTCGGGAATGAAAAAAGAGAACCGTGCGGCCCTAATCGACCGCGGACTACCAACGAACGCCCAATGGGCAGAATGTTAGCCTCGGAAGACAGAAGAACCCTTCCAGCTGCCGAGGATGTGCTTGACACCTGGTATATAGGTATGCGAGAGTATACGAGTATACAGGGCGTATCGTCGGGAGACCTCGTATCTAGACTTCAATCTGTCCCTGTTCATCTGGCAATGTTGGGTGAGGTAGCTTCATTTCGCGCCATGCCCGGTACATGCCGTCGTACAGCCGGCGGTCGTGACTGGTCGAGAATGCCTCGGGATCCTGTCACACAAGCAAAAACACGATATTAGGGCCGGTAAATATTGTGCACGATAGATCAGGCCGCGAATGACCGAAGTTCGGGGGAGAAAAAAACTGCTAAACTTCGGTTGTGTTGGCACCACACCAGGGTCTCGGTCTGGTGTTGTCTTGGGAGTGGATGGAGAGGAAGATAGTTATGTGGGGGCTATGTCAAGATCATTGTGGCTGCGATGTGCAGTGTGTGTCAATTACAAGAAAAGAGCAAGAAAGGTAAACCAAGAACCGTACACGAACGACAACCCAAACCGGTTGACGTATATTTGGAAGCCCTTCTGAACTAAACCGCCCCCAGCTAGAACCCGTTAAACCTAACAGGACCCCCCATCCCCTCAAATAATTCCAACGAATCAATAACGAAAACCCGCTATCCACACAAAGGACAAATATATAACTGCGCATGTACAGGCGTGGTGATACACGAGACACGGCAAAAGAAAAAACGCGGACGTCTTACCGACAACCCACCAGTTCGGAAAATTGCTCGAGCCTTCAAGTCGACACCCCGTGGCAATAAACGATCGTCCGACGACATCTACGTACCCTGGTGATTGAAATCATGTGACGGTGTACGACGCGCTCCAACTTGACAGTTTTTGTATGATTTGGCGATAAGCGATATCATTAGTATCGCTCGAGAGAGAACGGTATTACATTAGAAACATGTGTCCGAATATCACGGGTGCATGAAAGCACGAACGGAATCCCCCAAGCTATGACATAGTAGTACGGCACTAGCTTGCCGGTTCCCTGGACCAAACGTTTCTGTGGCGCTCAAATTCGGACTACGGCTAACACCGTGTTACACGTGGCCCCCCAGGAAAAAACGCGAATCAAACGCGTGTTGAAAACACACAAACAGCTGCAAACACCGTCACTCGAATACCATGCATATATTGACGTTACAGCTAGTCAAAATCGACACACCGTGTTATCCACATATGACGTAGAATCGTCGCACAATGAAAGGTGAATGCACAGGGCGATTCACTAGGTTGTATAACCCCGATAAATATGGCTATTGGCCGAGTATTTCCGTCCTCCACACTGCAACCGCGCAAATTTCACAAGCAACCTAATCAGCGTCATATTTCACAAGTAAAAACCCCAAGACCTCAAGCGTCCTATACCTGTAGGAAGCAGATGTAGACCGCACCGAATGCATATATTACAACTTCGAACGTTGCGTTGATGGCGAGGAAGCCAGCGCTAAAGACGATCAGCTTCACGATGCCGGATACGTGTGGTAGCGTCATCATGGTTAGCACGCTTAAAAGAGCAGCGATTGTATAGACTCCCACGACGATAAGGGCCAGTCCCATGGCCACGGCTGTGTCGTTGGTGTAAAGGGTCAGGCCATGCTTGCTGAACAGCTCCCAAGTACGATGTACAGCTGTTTATTAGGCGACACGAGGTGGGGGGGGGGGGGGGGGGGGGGGGGGGTTGAAAATAGGGAGTGGAAAAGGGGTGTGATCCGTCATGAAAAGGGAGAAGAAAACTGTGCTCGATTGAAATTGCGGTTGGCCAATGGACCATCGTACTGCTGCCTAACCCGATAGGAACAACACCATCACACCATTTGCCCGTGCTCAGCAACAGCAACACATGCGAAATATCCCGACCGTATACTCACGATGGACAAGGTATACGTTTAGCATGCGTAATCACCGACGTGTTTCCACCTGATGCAGATAGTCAACACACCCACCTTAACATCGAAAGAAACACCAATTTCCATTCAATTATGTCCAAGGAACCGTGATTTCGTCTTTTTATTACGTATGATCACAGGGGAGTGCGCGATACCCCTGATTTCGCAGAAGCTGCCATAATAAATGTTCTAGATTCTAGAGTATCCATGGTTAAATACGTTTCGTTCAGTGTATCAGTGCGTCAACCATACAGTTAGCTCTCCGCCGTGACGTTCCCTGGGGCGTCGTGCCATGGAAAACATCAGATATCCTTCCCTCGACGAGTGGTATGTTATTTCCCTTCCGGGTTGAACTATCCGGCCGACATACCGGTACGTGGTGCAAACATTATGGAAAAATACAGCCCTTCATATAAACCGCTCTGCAACTCTGCAGCGAGATCTCACGTTGCGTTATAGTATATATACTATCCTCAAGTGATTTATTCTTCGACCTCTGTAGCTTTCTAGGTCGAGCCAATGACTGTGTAAAAGGGCACTGTAACGCAAGACAGGCGTGAGTTCCCACCTCCGATGTGCACGGTTTAATAAAGCCCGAGTGACGACTGAAAGGGAAACCACAATTTCACCCGAAATGTCGATGCAGCAAACAAAACAAATACCGACGAAACCCATTCAACTTGCCTTCGGAAAATGGCAAGGTGTACATGCCAATGACGATGGCCGTGTTCTCAACCATGTAGGCGGTGGCATACCGCACGCAAAACAGAGGGCAGCTCATAGCCGAAATGGCAAGCATGAAGTAGGTGGAAACGTAGTCCAGCGTCGAGAGAAGGCTGTTGATCAATGTTGCCTTGCTAACCGACCTGCGCGGCATGCGAGCGAAAGCTGAAGGCGTAATTGCAGTGTGATACAGGTAGGGGTTCATACCGCTAGCAGGGGGCCCCGATTCCATATGGACATGTGCGTTAATGTCGGTAAACAATGTCGTCTGACACCAGCCACGAAGACAAATTCGCGCGACTAATTTCTGAGCCTGTAGACGTGATAACCGTGGGGTAAGATGTGATAAAGGATGTGAAGAACTGACACGAGCAGGCCATAACCGAACCTCGCGACGTTCCCAACGTCCGCATCGTCCAAGGTCCGCACCTCCGTTTCCCCAACGTCCGTGAAAACAGTGTGCTTATAAGCTTGCCATCGGTGATGGAATTAGCTCGCCAGTGATTCGATGCGTATTTTTCATCGGTGGCCGGGATTTTGGTATCTACTTTCTCCGTGGGTATGCAAACTCGGACGTGGTAAGGTACACGTCTCGCAGTCCTCATATTTAGAACGCTTTGCAAAAATATACAATTGACGGTAATTGGCGGCAGAGAATTCCGAGCACACCCGCTCTTCAAGACTCATTCGTACCCCAGCGACGAATGGAGCACCCGGTGGAAAGAAGCCCACACGCTCCTCAAGTCGTCGGGCGAGGCCCACCACGTCGTCACCGAGCTCGCCACGGTCGCGGACACCACATTCAATGCGGTGTTCATGCTCCAAGCCATGCTCGCCACCCAGAAGCACGCCAGAACAGCGTTCGAGCTCTTATTCCCGCAGCTATAGGTATCCAGGATGACGTTGCCGTTGCACTCGCATGACGGGAGTGTCGATGCCGACCGAGCTATGGTGTGGCAGTCGGCGGCGTAGTACGTGCCACCGTCCGGGGCAAGCACAGTTTGTAAGGCGATACTAGATCCGAACGAAGCCACTCCCACCACGACAAGCCATGTAAGTCGGAACGCTGCCGTGCAGAGGGTCCAAGGCAGGATGCGAGGTGTAGACGTTACGGTCAGGACAGCAACCTACCGCCATGCGAACAAAACCACAAATGGGGCGGGCGTGAAAGATACGAACGAACAAAACAAAATGGTTGACGTGGCGTCATCATTACTCAATATTTGGCGCCAAACAAGATATCAGGTGTTGGGACCACGAGTTGTATGAGTGTAAGACACGGAAATCGCCTCCCCCTCCCACCGTGGATCGCTGGACAACGTGGACGCGCCTTATGTTGCGCCCAATCAGCCCCCTTTCCCCTGACATTGCGTGATATCGACAAAAAAAAACGGAAACTGTACAAGTCGTGCTACATAGGCAACTGAACCGGACGCAAACTTAAATTGGCAGTTTATCTGAGGTCGAAGCAACCCCCTCTATCATGAATGAGCCCCTGCCTCACCAACGAAGGAGTCAGCTTCACCTTCACGTCTACGGCGGCGAACTCTACGCGGCCTTGGCGTAGTATGAGGACCATCATGCTCCAAGCGTACCCGACAGTAAGGACCGCCCAGAACGCCGCACCGTAATTGGCCAAAACAATCGCAAGCAACACGCTCCTCACGACGTTGAGCCCAACCGAGACCTGCCGGTAGATTCGATTTGCATCCGACGAAAAAATATCCACCGATAAGCGCCCAACCATTGAACACATCTAACAAAGATCAGGGTTGTTTAGTCAAATGTCTCGCCGTCGCTGAAGGTCGAAAACAAGCTGATCACGTCCGGGTGGCTCGTGTAACATAGAAACAGTGAAAGGCAACGGCGATGCATCAACATAAAGGCAACTGGCAAAGTGATCTGGTAAACGTTTGTTCTGTGCTACCGTGAGCAGGTCTCTAGATGCAGACCACGCCAATCCTTTGTGTGTAACGAACTCGGCATAGTCTACGTCGAGACCACAACGTGCAAACATATACATATATATAGGGTTTGGCCTTGTATATGCACCTGTGGGTACAGGCAGAAACTCAGACGGTATAGCTGTAGTCGAGCTCGGCAATAATACCGGTGGGTTGCCACCACGTCAACCAGAAAAGGTGCAATGAGGTTCGAAAGCAGTAAGTACTAGCTGTTTATTCCCGGCTCTCAGCGACTGTCAGCATCGCGCGCCCGCAGCTCGACGACATGCCATGCTTCAGGACGTGGTGTGGACCATTTTGCGATATGTTCCCGCTTAATGGTCATGAAGCGCGACCAAGCTCGCTCCATAGCACCTGCGGAAAAACAGGGCTGGTCTGCCGAACCGTATCCAAAGCATGTCTGTATCACTGTAAATATACATTTCACAAGGAGGCCATACGCCAAATTAGTTACACCCGACCCTCGCGGGCTCTGATGTTTACAACACACGTCTTATCGAACGTCATGACGCAGAATGACAACGATTGCCCCCCGGCTGCCGCGTCCGCGCGTGAGCGTGATGTGTGTCCAATACTATGCAGCAAACCAACCCCTGTGCTTCCTCCTCGGGTTTCTTGGTCGTCCCATCCACATGCATGGGTTTACTCAGTCATTAATGTTCGTTTAGGTCTGAATTGGCGCTACATACTCCCTTTCTCAAGGCGTGACAAGCAGGCTATTGCAGGGACGATATATCCAGCCGGTTGCTATGGCATTGACCCCCGGAGCTCAATCGCCGCCAATATTTCGTGGAAGGCCGTCAGTTCATGCCCCCATGTGATCGGAAGTCAATTGCAACATAAATATATTTGAATAGAACAGTTCTATACACAATAGTCTTACTGTGTATTGTCCGGGTTGCTACATGCACGAGCTATCGGTCCATGTATGTATGTATGTACAGTATATGGCACTCAACGTTGTCACGTATTGCCAATTTTGTTCACCTTTATTATCGGCATGGATATCATGGACATCATACGGAGCAGCACCAGCGATATGGCGTATGCCGACGGAACACCCAGCACACAAGCGAGAACTATCGAACCCGGTCCCCTTTCCCCGCCATTCAACTTCAGCCCAATTTGCTCCAGCAAATCTTCCAGTGCCGACAGCGCCGTTATATTTAAGTACACCGCCTGCGAGCGGGGAAGCGGGAAAGGTAGGTGGGAGTCAAACGCGCTCGAGTGTGACGACATATATTTATACGCGCAGGTGATGAACAGTACAGCACTTGCGGGGTCAAGAAATGTTGCACGCAGCGAACGACCTAGGTGAGAATCGATCCGTTGCACGACCCTGATGTAAGATCATACCTGACACACAGACTCTGAGCGGGTGCCGATATCCACTGGATCAATATCCAGGGATGATATAGGGAATGATACTCCACGTACGTATCTACATTAGGAAAACATAGTCGGAACTGAAACTCTGCGTTTGGAACATATCAAGCCACAACACAGTTCTTAAGAGGCCTGGAGTAGACATGATACGTACAACAGGTGTTTTAGTATGTTAGTGTTATACGTTTGGGCTACAATACGATATGTCAGACCATTCGATATGACGTATTACGCAAAACTCGTATAGGTGTGCTGTGATGGATTAGACTTATTGCCGACTGTTGGAAGACCAGGCGACCATAGACGTGTACTACGTAACTCATAGATAATGCACGCGATAACGAGCCGCCTATCGTAAGGTTAACTACGGGTAGTCTTGCTTGTACGCTTGTTGCTGCACTATTATTACGGTCGATATATATATAGGCATGCGTGCTCTTTTTGTTGTGCTGTCTGGCCGTACCTTTGTAGGTTTCATACGCACGCCGTTTCGCGAACACAGTCCCCCCACCCCTCTTCCCCGAGCGACGTATTTCACACCGCTGTCTGGCCTTTAACTACTTCAAGATATGGGGGTACTGTAGTTACGCCTCAGCATCCTCTAGTAGTCTGCGGAGTCGCTGGTTGGTACGACACTGGACTACAGAAGGTAAGATAATTGCTCGGTCCATCTCCTATAGACAACGCCTGGTACGCAGCATGCAGTCCGGTTGCTATCATAGTTATCATAAAAGAAGTATTGAGCGCTTATTTCATCCATACCAACAAGCGAGGGGCCTATTCCAATCAGCACACCAGTAACTAATTTGCCCATATTGGGCACGGAAGCACGCCAGACAGCTTCTAGGCTCCACATACTCGGTTGTTGCTTCACGGGGGTTTCTCAGGGTCTGACTGTTGTGCGCAGATGTGGTCCTGCTTATCATTAAAACCATTTGCAAAAGGTTTTACGGCTGTCATTGGCATGTATTGCTTGTGCACGGTTGACTACGGCACGCATACTCTTGATCGTGGTATAGAATGGTTATGTCTCCGCGGTATTCGGCCGCCACGGTGTGCTTGGTACAGTAATAGAAGACCACAAAATTGGTTTGCGCGGTACGCGTCTGTGGTAGTCATCCGCCGCGGTGTGCTTTGTACAGCAATAATAAACATGGTATTTTCTCGGTACGCTTCCGCGGTAATCAATCACCACCGGTGGCTTGGTACAATGATCAGAAATCGCGGCGTTTTTTCGCTTATTAAGCTTTCGCAGTACTCCACCGCCATGGTAACACAGCTGCTGTAGCATTTGGACGGGGACCAGGAAACACGCATAACAACAACAACAACAACAATACCTCATCGTGATGGGAAAGTTGTGAAGTCACTCTTGACGCATGCTACGATAAAGGCGCACCGTGTTGTTCATGAAGGGTGGCCCCGTGAGGAGGTCTATACCGCACCCAAGGATATGTCCGATGATGAATACCACGAGTGTGTTGCCTTGAGTAGAAAGCGAAGAATAGTACAACACACGACTGCAGCTCTAAAAGGGTTAAGGAGCCTTTAGTAGGTCATTCAGAAAACGTGTCAGCCAAAACAAGGTATACCTCCCTCTGCTTCTATCGTACCATGCGTCTCTTTATATATAACAAAGTATAATTGTGATTTTTTTGCCCGGCGGCGCGTTTTCGCTCTCGCCCCTCGCGGCCGCTCTCGCCGGCGCCGGGCGCGACCCGCGGGGGGCCGGCCGGGGAGCGCGCCCCCCGGGCCTCGCCCTCGGCCGCGGCCCGTGGCCCGCGCGGGGCGCTCGCGAAGCCGAAAAAATAGAGTCGGTTTCCCGGGGTACCCCGTCCCACTCGGCCGAGCCGAGCAGGGCAACGTGAAACCCGCTTTGCGAATTCGTGCCCAAAAGTCGCTTTGATAAATATCCTGCGAACGTACTCTTGGAAAATGCCCCGCCTTCGCCACAGTCTGTAGCCCTATGAATAACGAGCAATCGTGGTTGTTTCAGCCTGCGTGTCGACTGTTTGTTGTTCATGCCGAATTTTGAAGAGAGCATGCAGCAAGAGCACACACTCGCGTCACAAAGAGGGAATAATCGATTGGACGACACATACATCGAACAAACTTTCGAACGTGCGCTCATGCAACAGCAGCGGCGTGACAGCGTCGGGGTATATCTGCCCTTGTGGAACAGGGTGGCCTGTTGGGTGTATCATGACACGCTGCTGCGCCGCCAGGTCTGCATATACGGTGTAACACTCTTTTCCGTGGGCCGGTACTGCTTTACTCGTACCTTGGTATTTTTGAAATGCAAGCACGTATGTACGTGTTCAAGTATCATGTACAGTCTTCGTACGTTCGAGGTCGTGATACATTACAGCAGCGACAGACAACAGCAGCAGTACTCGTAGTCCTATGCTGCCGCTTGCTGCTGTGTGATATCATAGGTTTATATAGGACACGTGGCTCGCGTACTGGTTCACCACAGGTCTGGCTGCACGAAACGATCAACGTAGTACGTACTACGAACTCGTACGTATCTCTCTGCACTCTTTCGTGTGATGCTCGGGGTTTTCCAAGTAAGTACCGCATGTTCGGAAATACAAGAATCGGTTTCACATTCATGTTGATATCCAAACGTTCTTTACATTTCCGGCCAGAATTATATTGTCAAATGCACGCAATAAATACTACTGTGCTACGTACGTACCTGGTACTGCTGTATGTACGAGCCAGACTATGATGGATACAGCAACAACCGCAGCGACAGTATATTCTGCGTGTTGCTTCCTTTTGTGAATTTGCGCCGGACAGCGACTCACGTGTGCCCGCAAGCCAGGCGCTGCTCGCGTCCCCTCTGGCTTCGATTCGTCGTTTTTTTTTGCGAAAGTCATTTTTTTAACAACATGATAACGGGTTTGCAGTGCATAACTGGTCTCTGTTGTTTTTTTGGGTCAACTTGCTGTTGGGTCAACGGCGTGTGCAGTCGTATGGTGGTGACGGGGAGGCATGAGGATGCTGCTTGCTGCGCCACCAAGTGCAAAACTGACATCATGTAACAATTTGTCCGTAAATATAAGAACCGTTCGGTACTTATGTCAATATCCAAACGGTCGTAACATTGCCGAACAGATAGGTACGTGCACCATGAACCGTATCCACTATATATAATACTACCAGGTAGTACGTACGTACGTACGTACATCCTCGGTAACTATCGTTCATACGTAACATGTACCAGATATGATACAACGACAGCAGCGGCAGTACGATACTCGAAGTGATATATACGACTATTGATACATAGTGTTGCTGTTTCCCCTGCTGCTTGCTGCCGTAGTACTTTTGCAGCGGACAGAGACTGGCGCGTGCACTCGTTGTGTCGTGGAATACCCCCGCCCGTCTTGCTTCAGTGAAGTATTTTGCGAGTTTCCCTTGGGATATGGTCGCGGCGTATTTATCGATTGTTCGATTGTTTTCGTCATCCCAGTCGACCATGAGTCAAAGCTGCTGGATATGCATATGGTTAAACACACACCGAAGCGACTGTTTTGGAGCTGTTGTATCAGCATGCATACGTACTTACGTGCGCACACACTACGTAGTATACACACTCTACATCAATATTATTACAGCAGTGTTCCTGCTGCTTCTTGCTGCAAGTAGTGGGAAGACAATTAGTGATTCCTGATGTGTACTGTGTACTGCTGTTGTTACTACTGCCGTAAGATCCATCGACTGTGCGTGCACACATCGTATACCAGGTACGCAATTGCATACCATGGTATGTATGGAGCATTGTACGAACATACCCGAAGTACATCGATTTTTTTTCCCTTGGGCGGTGAGGAACGTACCTGTATTGTTGTATACGTAAGCGCGTAAGTACGCGTATGCACGTGCCAGATACATACACGCCATACATGCTTACAATAACAAACCTCAGCCGTACAAATAGTAAAGTTAGTTTGTGATACTTCACCTGCTGTCTGTACTGCTTTTCTGTACGCTACATTCAGCAATTGTGCTGCGGTTACTGCTGAACGCAAACTACTATCTCGTAGTAGCAATTGTTGGTGCTGGTTCTTGCTGTAGGTACTATTAATCTTAATTGTAGTGCTGCCTGTGCTGCTGATGCTTGCTACACTGCTCGCTGCTACTACCACTGCTGTATGCTGCCTGATATACATGATGCGATTACGTCTTGCTGCCGTTTGCTATCCGTATTTCACAAGAATGATGGCCATACCTAGCGAACAAAAAATTCCACTTAATGTGACAAACCATGACAATTTTGCCAATACTGACATTTCCCACAATGTGTGACAATTACAAGGTTTATCAAACGCAAGAAAAGTTGACGTCGTGGATTGTGAGAAAAACAACGTGTTTCTTTTTCATGTGGCATAACGCCAGTTTGCTTCTAACCTTAAATGCGTACGTTAGCAACAACCGTTGCTTACGGTTACCGCTGGATGACGAGATTGGTCGGTTTTCTGCTGTGTCATGCCAGCTTGCGTCACCCCGCGGGGAACACCCCACTCCCCGAAGGGGAGCCTTGTATGTATAATTATGTTTGTGAAATTTTCGCACTTTTCGCAACTTTTCTCTTCGCGCGAGCGCTTTTCGGCAAAACTCTAAGTACCCCGACACGGGAGGCCCGGCCGGACACGCTGGCTGGGGTTTGAGCTCGATCCGAGCACTGTAGCTCGCGTGGCGGGCGCCCAAAGGTTTTTTTCGCGCGGGAGTGGATAAGCCGATTTCCCGGGTTTCGCTGCGTGAGGCCCTGTTTATGTTCAGTCGTGCGTTTTTTGTGCGTTTCTTGCCGAAAGCACGGGGTGCACACACGAACAACAGCAGCACCACAGAGAGCGTGTTACAAACAGTACAACCTCAATGTTACAACCCTGCTGCCCAGCAGCAGCAGCAGCAGCAGCAGCAGCAGCAGCAGCAGCAGCAGCAGCAGCAGCAGCAGCAGGCATCACACCATGCATGCGCGTGCCTCAGATCCGTGCTGTACCGTGACGAGTTGCTTTTGTCGAAGCCTGCGATTTTCCGAGTCATGGTATCATACCTGCAGATCGATGCTCATGTACGAATCTCTCCGCTATCCCGAAACGTAAGCAAATTTTGTTCATTAAATATATATATAAAATGTCGTTACTTTTCCGGACAGAGTGATACAACACTGTGCGCCTCGAAGGCAGATCTGTGATGTGCTCTGTTGTTGCTACGAGTAGTTGCTTTCTTCATAGGAGCCAGCAATCCGTCACCAAACGACACCACCACCACCACTCTTCTGCCCGCTGCTGCTGTTGATGGGCTCCATGTGTCATGCGTACGTGCCAGAATAACGCTCATCTGCGCTGTAGTGCTGTGGCTAGCTGTGTCTATCGGAGCCTACCGTCCATAATCCACACCATCTATCTACCCTTTTCTGTTCTGCTGCTGTGTGTGACAGAGCCACGCCCACTCTGACCGGAAATGAATGACCGCTTTTGAATACCACGATACATCAAACAACATGCAACGAACACAAGCAACGCCACAGCCCCGGCTAGAAGCACAAGCAGCAGACGTGCCTGTGGCGGATCCACCGTATACTGCTGTGGCTATTGATTAGTGGTTGCTTCATCGCAGGCTCGCATCCGTCATCAGGCACCACCACCTCTCTCTCTCTTCTGCTGTTGTTGCTTGCTGCTGTGCTTGCATCATGTATGTGCGGCCTGTCGTGTGTCTGACGCGGGCCGCGACAAATAATCGTGTACGTAGCAGTAGTACATGGAAAATGTAGCTTTGAAAATTTAGGCGAACGGTAACCATGCACGATTTTATGCTTGAAGGCTTGACTTCGATCCTTGGCGATGACTATGATACGTTTTTTTTGTATTGTACGTAACAAAACCAAGTGGGTTTCTTAGGCAGGTGTTGTCGAGAGTTCCAGCCCTTTCTTCGGTGCATCCTTTTCTACTTCTTCTGCAAATATTATCCCACCACCCCTGTACATACATGTGTCACGTGTGCGTGCGTATACGGTGTGTGCCGTGTGTCATGCGTGCATGTATGTGCAGCGTATCACGCTTGGAGTATTTTCAGTCATTTTTTTGCCGGGAGTCCTCGGTTTTGTGCGGGATGGGCTTTCCTTCGCTTGAGCTCCACAACAATTAAATATTGGCGAATACGTTTGGCGGGATCTCTAACAGAGTCAATCGTAGTAACGGTTCCACCATATTTCCGAGTATGTTTTTTATCCCCAAAAATACAGGTGCAGCTCTAAAAAGGTCATGTGCAGGTTGGACGAGGCATGGCTCCCACATACATTTATTTATGAACAGTAGTAGTACCAGATATTTCATAGCGTCGTATTTATGTACTACGAATTGAATACTCAATATTATATGCGTATGATGCAATATCGCATGCTGTTGTACAGCAGTAGTAGGTTTTCGATTCGCCCTTGCGCCACTCCCCTAGGCACGTCCCGGAGGGGAACCTTGTACATATATACGTTCATGTTGGTTCAACCCTAAAGCTCCCAGGGCAAATAATTTTTATTCCGGGCCGGCCTCAGTATCGGAATCTCGGCACCTCAATATCTCGAGGGTTTTTTCATTTCTTCGGGCGCTCTCTTCGAGCATCGGCTCCGACGCCCCTCGCCCTTCGTGCCCCCCCGTTACATCGCCGCGAACGCGTGAGGAGGGAGAGAGAGAGAAGAGAGAAGTAGGCAACTTCTTGGATCTTCGGTGGCATCTCGAGCATTTCTTTGAATCTTGACAGGGGGGGGGGGTAGTCACAAACACAAATCGGTGACTTTTTGAAAAAAATGGAGTAGTATCAACAGGAGAAACATTTTGTCGGCCCTTTGCATCGCCGAGGTCCATGTTGCTTCGCGCGACATCTCCCCGAGTGAGTATTAACGGTGTAGGTGCTCTCTACATTTCACAGTGCTGCTGTGGCTAGAGAGTCGACTTTAACGCCCCTCGCCCTTCGTACTCACCGTCGAATACCTCCCCATGAACCGTGGACGCGAGCGGGATGATGATC
Source organism: Saccharina japonica (assembly GCA_008828725.1). Classification (NCBI taxonomy): domain Eukaryota; class Phaeophyceae; order Laminariales; family Laminariaceae; genus Saccharina; species Saccharina japonica. Next base: position 59,037 of record MEHQ01000338.1, read on the forward strand.
AAGCGTTGTCATTCAACCTCCCACTCTCAAAAGGGCAGATTGCTGCAAAAAATTATGACATTGATTGGCATCCGATTTCGTTACAAAGGCTCGGATTTTATCTGTAAAATTGTAAGGTACCTTCAGAACTACACCGGGTTACAGTAGCATCACGAGGAGAATGCAGACACAAATCATTCCATTTCCTATATGTAGTTATTTTCTACGCAATTGTATCTCATTTGTTTTTTTGGTATTCTTGTAAAAATAACAGCGGATGGATGTGATTTTTTTTGTAGGGTTGTTAGACAACCTGGTGTTTGAGCATAGATGGGAGAAAGATGCAGTAATATATGGAAGTAAATATCAAGAAATATATGGACTTAAATATGCTATAGGATGAACGTACGTATATAACAGGTGCGGTGCATACATACATGAAGAAAGTAGCGAATGTGGTTAAAAAAAATGGAGTATACATTACGAATAAAGCTGCACACCCGACAATTACACGAGCACGCGCATACAAGTGTATTCGAGTGTACCTGGTATGCATGTACGAGAGGACGGTACACATGTATGTATGTATATGTAAGAGCGAATAAGCATTAGATACTTTATCGTTTTGACCTATACTACTGCTGCTGTACAGCATTGCTGCTGTACACGCTGCTGTACACCACTGCTGCTGTACGTAGTGCCACACAGGCAGAGTGTCGACAGCAAACAGTTCCTCAGATATTTGATTGTCCAAAGACACACATACAACCGAACAAATGTTTTTCTCGGATTCATTATTAGTTTTCCATTTTTTTATGTCGTGCTGCAGCTTAAAAATACTATAAACAGTTGCACTGGGTTTGTTTTGATCATTCTCACACAGCAAGTTGCCGCAGTATGCAGCTTTCCGTTGTTTTCAGGATTTTTTAAACGTACGAGTACGACACCTGTGACCTTACCCGATCTAATGTTGCCAGGTACTACTGTAAATGGAATATAATGTACCAGGTATATGAATGAAGCCATATTCGTACGAGAAGGTACAGCTTCAAAACCACAGGGACAGCCAGCAGCAAGCTCGAGCTTTTCGTTGGAGTACGAGCACATACTACGAGCAGGCACGCTATGCAGTGCTATGTAGTTCTATGCAGGGCTAAGTACTGCTGTTCTGTGCATCTCATCACGGCTTTTACCCTCTGCTGTACATTTTGTGTGGTTTTCATGCGTGTGTTGCAACTACTACTATTAATGCTACTACTACTACTACTACTACTACTACTACTACTACTGCTACTGCTACTGCTACTGCTACTACTACTACTACTACTACTACTACTACTACTACTACTACTAGTACTACTAGTACTACTAGTACTACTACTGCTACTACTACTACTACTACTACTACTACTACTACTACTACTGCTACTACTACTACTACTACTACTACTACTACTACTACTACTACTACTACTACTACTACTACTGCTGTTGTACTACGAGGCGGGCCAGCCACAACACGGTTTACACGTCAGATTGGCGATGCCCCCATCCATTTTAAGAGTTTAGACTTGTTTTTTCGACACGAGGTAGGTCATGGACTCATCGACGCATTGACCTTCGGCCCCGATAAGTTGTTTTTTTCTATATAAAAATAATTACGTTATTCAACGTTCATACATATAATAAATACTAAAAAAAACGAGTAAATAGATTTTCGACTGCGACACTCATATATACCTGGTATGCAAGAAGCGGGGATAATCGTGAAGCCTTTATTGTAAAAAAAAATCAGATAGTTCAATACTAATTAATAATAAACTAAGAAACACGTCAGCTGTGAACTCTCCCAACCGGTCGATATTCATCTTTGCTAGCTGCGTGGCGATATTCCATGATGTTATTGTTAGGTACATTTCGAACTCTCCCAACCGGTCGATATTCATCTTTGCTAGCTGCGTGGCGATATTCCATGATGTTATTGTTAGGTAATTAAAAAGCCGAAAATCGGCCATCCCCCCGCAAATAGGTAATTGAACACACGGTGGTAGTAGAAGTAGGTTCGCCTGAAATTAATCCTCTAGCCATAGCAGCATTGTGGAAAGTTATATACGGAGGGGTTTCCCAAGGCACCATCAACGGCGCCTTTCTTTTTGCCTTCTTGAATAAAATATGTTTCAAGTATCATTGCGTTCAATGGCCATTTTAGTGCCAATTCCTCTTTGTTTCGCCTCGAGGTTCATCATGATTGATTTATCTGTTGTAAACCCTTGGTCTTCTGCCAAACTATATATTTGGGATGAAACCCTTGGCATTCCATTCCATTTCATCTTGTTTGTTTAATGTCGGATGGAACACTTCCAACTCCTCCCCTGCCCTACCCGAAGTATGGGTGCCGGCGAATGCCGGCACCCATGCGGAGCCCTTGTAAATATTATGTTGATGTAGGTACTATGCTACGGCAGCAGTAACCAGTAGCCTACTTAAGCGCTGATCGGGAACAAAGTCGTATCATAGTAGCAGGTATAATAATAGGGGTATGTACCAGCCTATCTATATAATTGAGTAGCATGGAGTGCTATTGAAGTAACGGTGTACATAGTCATGTACGTACGAATAGTACTTAGTATCAGGACAGCCAGGGATATGCGATGAAATACGAATGGGAACAATCTAAGAAAATATGCGGGGCATCTAGACACTGTTCGTAGCATTCTCGAGAACAGTACGTACTGAGTCGCTGATCAGGAACAATGTCGTATCATGGCAGCAGGTATAGTGATAGGTGTATGCACTAGCCGATCTATCTAAGTCAGTAGCATGGAGTGCTAAAGAAGTAAGGGCGTACTCAGTCATGTACGTACGAATAGTACTTGGTATCAGTACAGCCATGGATATGCGGCAAAATACGGGTATTCCACTCCGAATTTCTCCCACTTCTACTTCTCTTTACCCCCTCACCCTCCCATCATCATCTGCGGACGAGGCAGAAACAATACACACTTGCTCCGCCTTCTGCACGCGCCGATAGCAGGATCGGGCATTTTGAGTCTACGTTTCTAATCCACGCACCGGCTCTCCGATTGTGGCTGACTCGATGTTTAAAAGCGCCTACGTAACTTCATTGATAGTGTTCAGGGCCCGGGCCGTGTTGCCACCACCAAATTTCGTACCATGTGTCCCACCTTGTTCTCGCTTGGTGCAGTACAGATCCGTCGTTGTCGCGCGAACGCCGACTGCTTGCGGTTGATGCGTTTATGTACTTCTCCACAACAATGAGGTGCAATTACTGGTGGAGTGGCATGAGGTTCGATGCTTTGCGTGCCTGAGGAGGAGTAAGCCTGATCACCTTAATATTAAACGTATTGTCTGTTGTTTAGACTCAATACACAAGTGTTTTGTAAACGTACCATCGTGGCACGTGGTATTGGGATGGATGTGCATGAGTTCGGGCGTCTAAAGAAAAACACCCGCCGTTGATCGTGTCCCTTCATTGGCTCTAAGGACGCATTGAGTTGGGAAAACGGCATTTGTAATACTTTATGTCGTTTCAAGTGTCCCACAGCATGGATACGCAGTGGCGGCATCGCCTCTTCCGCCAGGTCTGGGTGGTTGCTAGTAAACGTTTGTCTTGGGCGTTTACGTTTGGCTTCAAACTTGCGCTGAATTTGTCGTGGTGAGTTGGAGTCCGCCCGATATACCAGACTATCCGCGCTAGTAGCATGCCCAGGGTCATGCGTGTCAACTGGATATTACTCACATGACCAGCGACCATTGGAAAGACATAACCGATGGCTGAATATCAGATATCCGGCCGATAATTTGTCGACATTAATGCTTCGATATCTACGAGAGAGATTATATTGAATAGTAGGACAGCATGCAACTTATGAAATCACGCATAGGAGGTAGGGGAATTAATTCATGCCACCGAAACACGTTACACCCCGCTTGCCTGTCAGAGACCATGCTGCAAACACTGCAGATATTCATCCACAACCATTTGCCTTTGAGAGCCATTTGCGTTTGAGTACTCCCGAACCGGCCGCTGGACAATTGAGCATAATGTGGTGTATCTCGGCAGTGATGGTTCTGCTGGTCTCTCATATCGAAAGCGCTACTCTGGCGATACGGTTTTATATGTAACGATTGAGGTGTGCTCTAACCCTTCGCTGTGGGAGGGTTTGTTTGCACTCGGGAGCAACTGGAATCGTTGTCCTTCCCACCACTCGGTTCGATTTGCGCTGCTGTTCTCTGTAAGGTATCAGAGGCTATCTTACCGACGAGCCCTTTTCAATCGACGCCCACAGCAATTCCCTCGCGGCTCCCGAAGAGCCGACTAGCTCTGTTTGTTACCAGCAACCACACACCTTTCCCAACGTATTCCTCTAGAATGACGACCATTCAAATGAGGATGGCATAATCGGTGTTCAACAAGCTATCCGGCCCGTGTGGGGCCGAAGCGAACAACCTCGCGTAAAATCTCCACGCCAGTCTACTGAGAAGCCTGGCAGCTTCAACCCAAACATTACTGAATCACGTGGTGGTGTGCATGTGTCGTGAGGCTGCCATAACACCTTGGGGGCAGAAAATGAGTTGCTAAGATCGGAGCACTGCACAGTACAACACTCGTATGTTTCGTTTTGTTTTTGTCCTTACTGTTGCACATACACTGGAGAGTGATATTGCATCACGTGAAGGCCTGTGATACCTCTTCCAACCATATACTTATTGTGTTTCATAATTTCCAAAACATGCCAATGTCTCTTGTTTGTGTAATATTTACTGCATGTCCTGGTGGCAAGGGATCGGTCACTGTAATATCGAGTTTGGTTATTTAGAATTTATAGGTTTTGCCGTAGAACGCCGCCAATCGTTCACGAGTTCTAATCGTATCGCGTCATAGCGGCAGCCGGCATCGTCCCGAATGTATTGCTTGGCCTTCTGGGTTGCCGGGCACAACCCCCAAGACTATTCAGGTGCAAGTGGAATCATCGGTAGTCGTTATTCCGTACAAACCGCTTTGTTTGTGCGATGTACTCTTCACATTTGCGTATGAACTACTTCGGTAACTACCTCCTGCAGATTCACACACTCGCCCCACCCTGGCTTCTAGGTAATTATATGCATAGGGTGGGCACGCCATTGTCGTCGCGCATTCTCCCTTGTGTTGCACATTGTTATGAATACGACCGAAGGTTCGATGGGCGATCCCAATTGACGCTAGGGCTGGCGGCGAGGTAGAAGTGGAAACCGGCCTTTACAGCATCGACCTATTGTCGTGCTGGGTGTGGCCAAAACGCATGGTAAGATAGAGGTGCCTCCTTGGTTTGTGGAGCTTATCACTTGGGGAGCTCCGTACTTCGCCGAAAAATGAGTTTGGAGTGAAAATATTGCTGCCCAGCTATTCAATTACACGACCTGAGTCTACATGAAAAAGCATTCAACATAAGGCTGTGAGCCGGAAGAGTTTGGGCTGAGCAGGCCAATCGTTCAGAATAAACGGTGCTGCAGACACTGTAGCACGCGTGCAACGATGATACCAGACATTCTACGTGGCGGAAAACGTTGGTAGGCAGTGTACCCCGACCCTCGCAACATGCAGTCATCGACGTATTCCATCGGACATAAAAACCTGCCGGTCAAACAGTCAGCCAATCAAAGCTCTAGCATTTGTTTTTTTGGTCAATCCGTAGACCGTTGAACGCTGTAACGTATACTTATTGATCGGGCGCCACGTTACCATGTGAGGTAGTTGTCGATGCCTCCAAGGTTATGTTATCGAACAGGCTGGGTTGGTGAAGGGGAACATATGACGACTTTGAATATTATGTACTCTAGCTCGACGAGCTCAGTAGAAAAATATAGAGTATATCCGCTATTGTTACGGCTATTCATATTAGCTGGTGCCGTTAGGTGTTATCTATAGTCAACCGTTGGGTGTGCCGAAAAAGGAGATGAAGAGTGAAAACGTTTCATTGGTGGGGGACGACAGCAGGCACACCCGCATGTTCCAAGCAACATTTACTCTACCCCCCACCACCCCCCTGCGCTGTACGTGCGTTGACATCCATACATCACCACGCTGGATCTAATCAACCAAGTATTTCAACATGTCTCCCCAGTGGTCTCGAGGCTACCCTTGAACGCTACTACTCGTGGTGTTGATCGAGGAGAGCGAAAACCACCACCGTCGTAAAATGTGCCGCACCTCCAATCGTCGATTACCTCAAGTATGGATTTCCCTATCACTGCGAGATACTTCCAACGGCATATGCAAAATCGAATAGTTGAGAGCATGGTCGTAAACGCTAGACAATCAATAAAAATCAGAAGCACTCGTGGGTTCAATTGCCACAATCCAAGTATACCTCCCAATTTGAGATAAACAAAAGTAGTGTCTCAAAGTACCAATTACATATAACAAACGAAAGCCACCTCGGCAAGAATACGTCAAAGGAAAACGGTAAACAACCAATCAGGTTTGTGTGCAAGTGGTCTGTGAGAAACACTGCAACGAGGCGTTGCCGACCGTGCATGGGCCATTCTAACCTCCCCCGTCAGCAACACGCAACCCAGTTAAGTCATTTTCAGTGAAAACTAGGTGTGATATCGTCAACCTGACGGCACGCCATTCAATGAAAGCTCGGCAACCTGCTGCCAATAAACTCCCTACAACTGGTTGCTAGTTGATATATACGGCAGCACATCATCTTATGACCCACACAGTGCAAATATCTAGCATTAGTAGGGGCTACTCAAATATATCGTCTGACATAAACACACGTAGTAGTTTACCTCGTCGCATATAAGTAACCCTCTACTGTCGCAATCGGTGAGCACGAAACTGTCGACCGCACATGACAGCCTTAAACCCCCGTGAGCGATTTGCAACACTGTGACGACTCGTTGGACAAAAACCAGCTGTGATACCCCTATCATGACTGCATGTTATTAAACATAAAAACGGCCACCTGCCTATCATCGCACGTCGTTCGGATTGTTGATAAAGATTAAACAAAATTCAGCGCACTACCTCATGCTTCACCCAATTTAACAACACACCGATTCCAAACAATGCCTATAGAGAGGGGTCGTATATATATCATCAAAGAACGCAAAATAAAGTACTCCCCCCCGCCAACCGTAACCAGATCTCGCCACATTCATTGCTCGCGACAATGCTTCAAAACCCATGATAACATTCGCTGAGACGTTCGAACGACCCTAACATGGGGGTATCCTTGCATCGTGGTTGTGACAAAACGAACCCCTGCAGCTTGTAAATGAGGTTGAAGTCGGTGCCATGAGGACCGGAGACACGGGTAGGTGATGAAAGTCTAGTTTGAGTGTTGCGCATCATCCCATGCTCCACCCAGTGTAAATATCGCGCATTTGTAGCGGATTTTCATATATGTCGCCAAACACAAAAAAAATGTAAAATGTGAATCCACCTCGTATAAGAAAGCATCTATCGTCAAGATCGGTGCACGCAAAAATACTGGCGGTATATAGACTGCCTTCACTCTCCCCGTTAGCCATATTTCGTGACTCCCTGAGGACTCGTTTAACGAAGGCAAGCTGTGATGCCATTGTCCTGTATGAACGCTTACAACATCGAATCGGCCACCTTCCTATCATCGAACACACTTGAGGTGGTTGATAGATGTCTACGTTATAGCAGCGCAACCTCTGTTACTCCTGCTACTTGCAACCAACGTGCATAGGGAGCGAATATATGTCAATCATCTAACAAAACAAATTGTAGTTCTTCGCCTCACCGATCTCGTCACAATCGGTGCTGGGGAAAATACTCGAACATCCATGAAAGCATGCGCTGATACTTTCGAACGGCCCTAACATGGAGGTACCCTTGCGTCTTGTTTGTGAAGCGCTCCCCTAAAGTTTGTGGAGAAAGGCAAAGTCGGTGCCAAGCGGACCGGAGACACGATAGTCTTCAACGGTCCCGGGGAATGCCTCGAACCCTTCCATCACCTCGCGGCCGTCCTCACCCAGCACCGGGCGGGCCGTCTCTCCCAGAATTCCGGACAGTGACTCGTTTTCGAGGGTCAGGCCCTCCAGCCCCACGCCCATCTGCCAAAACTCCAAGTCAGGCAAGACGCGACCGTCCCAGTCCAAGTCACCCTCGCCTTGAGTATTCGTACCGACATTGAGGCGTACGGTAACCGACGAAGTCACAATTTTAAATATGGCATGGATGGACTGCACATCGGCCAGGTCGTGCTGATCAATGTACTGTGCGCACCACTCGGGTGCCGCCATGCCCTTGAAACGAAGGACCCAGTCTTCGAATAATTCCGCGGTGGCCAGCTGCCGGGTGCCCTGCAGCATCTCGTCGTACATCCGGGCCCAAATCGTGTCGCCACCGAACTGTCTGCACTCCACCGGTAGATTTGACGCCGACACAGTGAAGCCATCGACTACGCTTGCGTCCCTGGAAAACTGAAGTACGTCGTCCACTTCCTCCCCGTCAATTACAGCGCGCAATCCGCCATCGGATAGGCAGGGTGAGACCCCACTGGGACACCCGGTTGTGTCGATATCGTACGGGTTCTTCACCTCGATAACGATAGTGTGTCCCTCAGACAAAACGCCGAGACCAGTGATGAGCTGACGATCAGGGAATGCCTCGGGCAGAGGAGCAGTCAACCGGACGTTAACGTGTAGGTCGGCATCCTGATCCTTGATCATGCTATACCAACCGCCGTCAACCCCGGACCAATCAATCTTCTGGCCGCGGAGGCCTTTCATGTGGGGGTCGTCGCACAGATTGGACCCATCCGGGCAGAAATCTGCGATGTTCACGTTTAAATTAGAGCACAAGGGATGTTTATCATATTAGAAGCCAATCCATGTTCCAACAGAAAACCCCAGACGCCGTAACACACACACCTTCCAACAGAAACAGATATCGTGACAACAATGTTCCAACGAACGCAGCTTAGTATTGGGTGCGGGGGATTGACACAGTTTCAGGCGTTGCTGGCGTTTTCAAAAGCGTACCTCTGTAAAGCAGCCAATGGTTGGTGAGCCGCTGCTCCTTGCTCGTGATAATACCACCCAACTGAAAAACAAAACACGCTTCTGCCTTGCCGATAATAGTGTATAGCCGTCAAGATATTATATTCCGTACGTACGTAACCCGAAACGGTTACGACCATAGATTGCGAGAAATCTTTATCATCAAAGGCCTAAAACCACCTACTTATGACCACAAGTAGAAACTGCCGTCAAGACCAATCTGCGTCGATGGTAGCTGCATGCAGACGTGGCTTTTTACCGCCTTCGTGCGCAAAACAAGTTTAGACTACGCAAGAAACATAAAGTTTACCGGGTCTCGGTGGTCCTACAACCCAGTTAGAATATAAGAATATAGTCACAAGCCTCCAAACCTGTGGGTGTCACCCCTACAGGGGTGATACAGCTGTAATCAGATATGATATGGAGGCATAACGTGTGATGCGTGCTCTATATGACACCAGTCACAATTCAAGGTACATCAGGCAGCAGCGTCTATATATTTTAAACCATTATTCACAGCGGTTGTCAGTGGCACATACGTAAAGGCATACCAAACGTCAACACACACAGTTAAAAACAAGGTGTCATCAGGTTGTCTCCTATGGTGGAATAGAAACACGCTAGCGGAGTGTCGACTGCGAAATTTTGCATGACGCGCTTGGGAAGAGGCTTGATGGAAACCGGGCTTTGCGGTAGAGTGGCGTCATCTCGGTAAACATACAGTGTGTTTATTGGGCGCGATATCAGGGGGATAAAGACGAAATGAATGAGAGAATATCATCAGGAGGAATGAAAGAGAAATTAAAAGAACGTTATCGAGCTTCTTCGACACACTCCCGTCAAGGTGAGCACTCCATGGATAGGTTTGAACAGTACGCGCCGTTGTACTCGACCGACTGAACCAGATAGTCAAACCAGGGTTTATAATGGAGATTGGCCATCTGCGCACGTGAGATACTGCAAATGCTCACGTCGGGCTCGTCACAAAACCAATCTTATTTGTACCAGTTTGAGCACAGTAGTGGCTTCATGTTGAAAATTTGAAAATACTCTGCCCAACAGTTTGGCGAGCAACACACTCATGACGTCACACCACCCGAAACAGACAACCCTTAACCCTGCGAGTTCGATCGTCATGCTTACGTCATACCTGACGGAAACTCTGGTTGTCGGCGTTGGAGGAACGACCCGTGGCACCGAGCGGCAGAGACAGCAGACAAGGCCGAAGTTGTTGGTCAGCCACGATGAGTTGCAAACACATAACGAGTGGCGTGCGCATTCTGCGATAAGGCTTGCAAAGTTAATATGACGAGTGAAAACACAACGATCGGTTCGCCATTAGCATGATTGCTGATAATCTATGATATGAGGAGATAACGTGCGGCGTGTGTTAGTTGGCTGCCTCCGTTTCGAGGATCAGTGCTTAAGGGTACGAGTAGTAGCACCGGACTAATCTCAAGAAACCTTGCGGGGCGAGAAGAGGGTGTCCGCATTGAGAAAGGGTACGTTGCCAACGGGCGTATGGTTCTCATAAATAATTTACGAGCATGAGCACCAAACGGAAAAGCAAAGTACAGGCACACACTGTTACTTTACACCCACGGCACGAGCGTCAATAGCACGAAGCCACGTAGCACCCGACATAACACACACGAAACATAACTAACACACCGATATCGCGAAAGAAAGAAAAGCACAAGACAAACCACAAAAACGCAAAAACGCTACACCACAAAAACACGGAAATCACTAAACGTCACATCCTCATACCAAAGCCATAATACTCCCATCCCCAAACAAACACGAAAATCCACAAATAAAGCACACACAACACACTCTAAGCACCAAAAAACAATAAAATATTGCAAAACAAAACAAAAGTGGAATACCATTTCTGCCACCATCGGCACATGTGCGATGGATTTGTCTCGTCTATTATATATATTTATATGTATCCCGTGGTTTTGTCGCTGACAGCTACAACCAACCCCGGCTAAACCAGTAATAGGTATACTGGTGGGATCCGGTGTATTCATGGAGCACTGCTGCCCGAACCCATTTGTGCCTAGCCCTCCAAAACATGTATTCCGTGTACAGAGTTACGTGTCGTACAGGGCAATTATGAAACTAGACCCGCAGACGTGATCTTGTGCAAACAACATTCAAGAATTAAACAAGGCCACAGATACACGTTGGAATTATCACGAGCAGCACATAGTTGACCACCTCACCGCACGGTGAAAAGTTAGGCGCAAGGCAATTGCCGATGTCACAGAAACAGCCTCCGGGCTCATAACATTCCTGATGAACGGTCAAAGTGCGCGGAAAAGGCGTTCAAATTGTATTGCAGCTGTGGTTTGGATTGACGACATCGCTGGTTAGCTCGGTATATTGTGAACCTTAAGCCGACAGCAGTAGCCAACCTGCCCCATTACTAGTTTCGTGGCAGCAGAAGGATAAAACCAAACTACCATGAGGCAGTATTCTATTACCACGTATTGTGAATAAACATTACCAGTAGGTGGTTCGCTAACGGTTGGAGGATTTTCCAGGACGTACCCGGAAATCATCTTTCTTGAGAGTCATCTTTTAGGCGAAACCATGTTACTCGTCGGTACGACACCCACTTTTTTTACTTGTAGATGGTGCTTGCGAGTGCAAACGCTTGAACTGCCAAACGTTTCTTTCGTCCCTCCACACAGCGTGTGTGTTGTAAGATTGCCTACACCGGGATTATATTCATATTTCCCAGACATGCTCTGGTACGATTTATAAAGTTTGATATCGATGCCGTTCTCGAATCGCACCTAAGAGCACCAATGTTTCTGTGAAATACCGGGGTTCGGCGATGGAACACTGTTGTTCGCCACATGAGGCACGAAACGGCAACTATTTGCTTCCGATAAACGAGCGAAATCCGCCTTCCAAGCTGTTATCCATCACAAGCGCAAAGGGGGACACCGCCCATTTCACTATTAATAGTACAGTTTATTACCACCCGCGATATTCGCCTCACACAGAGACATACACTTAACATATCTGGTCGACACTGCGTGAACAATCATGTGCATGTAGTTGCACATCGCGAAATCACAAAAAACGAAATGTTTGGGGCTGCAAAGAGAAAGGGTAACGTGTCGCCCGGGTTCCACTAACGAAATTGCTGAACTGCCAGGACGTAACCTCGACAACACCACTAATTGTGTTTTTCTCACCTGACCGTTTCTTTCAGTCGAACCCGTGCAGAACATACCGCCAAAATTTTGACAAATCCCAATATCTCCTTCCATGGCGCACCCGACAGCAACATCAATATCTATGATGTAGCACTGCGTTATCATCGAGAACATACGCGTATGGATGAAACGAGGGGGAGAAGCATGTGCGTTAGATATATTATTTGGTGGGGCCTTAAATGTGACCACATTAATATAAGCGGGCGGATTGCGCTTGTAAACATCATCATAGTGCGACGGTTAATATCGATACACGCGCTATGTCTTCAATGCCATCTAAGGGTGGATTGAAAGCGCCTACACCGCACGATCCCCCTCACCGCTTCTCCGTTATCTGAAGTGGTGCATGTCGTCAGTTGCCCTTGGGTGTGGTTTACAGCGTGAGAAGCCAACATAAGTAGCCAAGCGCCACGACGGACGTTCATGTTGGGCGTCTTTGCTTTGTCGGTGTTCACTCAGTTTCGAACTGCAGATAATACCTGACCAATACGTGCGGGATAAACGTTGTTGAAACAAGGCTTGGGCAGTTTTCTCATTTTTTTATCGCGAACAACACTCTTTGTAGATAAAACGGTACACACCATCTGGTACTCGTCAAGAAGACATCGATGAAGACCGTTGTTGTAGGAGCTAGACTGCCAACTCGTTTGGTACTGGTACATGGTTATCAAGTCGATCCAGTATTTAGTGCCACTGTATCAACCGGTTGCGATCGAGGTGACCGCCCAGCAGTGCCCGTACCGTACACCTTCATGCAGACGCGTGCTACGGTGAAGGTAGCACGTTTTGGCCGAATCGCCTTCTGAACGATCGGGCTCCTTAACCCAAATCTGTCCGATATATATTTTTGTGGCGAATAATGTTTCAAGTATGCTTCGGTCATGATATTTCTCATCCGACAGCACTTTATTTACGCTCCAAAATCAATTTTCGGTGAGGTATGACGCTCCTTAAGTGAGGGGCTCAGAAAAAACATGGCGTACCTCTATCGTAGCATGCGTTTGCATTGCAACCATTGTATCATATCCCGGACATGAAACTATTGTATCATACCACCCATCAACAGCAAAGTGGCCAATATCACTTCTGTATGTGTGCCCGCGGACTGTCATTCCGGCAGCACTTCAGACAGCAGCTGCGTGCTGCATCTTGTTCCCACGCCTACCGTGTGTTTTTGTACAGACAGCACTTCAGACAGTAGCTACGCTGTAGTCGGCAAATTCGTTGGAAAAGAGTGGGAGGGGGGGGGGGCGATGCTGCTGTAGTCGAATGGAGATTGCGGGCGTGTAGTTCAGTTTTGGACACGCATAACATGTTGTAGGGATTTTTAGGTGTACCTCTTCGGACTGGTGTATCCTTTCCCTGCTAAGTGTGCGTGTTCTTTAGGATTCTCTGATGGCTCTAGCACTTTTGTGACCACGGGCTGTGATCTTGCTAGATCAGACTATAGGGATTAGCAACTGAAACGAGTTTAATGTGAAGACAACAACAAAACAACAACAATCGTCAGCGCTCTATACGGTAAAGCCCCGCTGGTTCGATTTCCATAGAGGGTTAGGCCTTTAGTTCTGCCTGTAGACATCTATGGCAGCAAATATCACGCATGATTAATGTGCGTCGTCATACGTTATCGGGGGTGCGGGACAGTGCCGTAAGGTTAGACAATGAGTGTAGTGTGGCACAAGTGCGAAACTGGAAATTAGCGATGGATACTCGTATATGGAAGCGACGGGTAGTAAGAACGAGGAAAAATTGCTTCGTCGCAAAACCAAACCACATACAGGCTGGTTCGCGGAAAATTCAGTCAGTGGCCAATGTCCACGCCGTTGTTTGGAGATAGACCCTAGAATTTGGCACACGTGTTTTATGCGCCCTACCCGAGACTTTAACGGATGTTTGTTTTTGTTTCTGTCAGATATTGTTTGTTTTGTATTTTTTGGGGAAATTTGGGTCAATTTTGGTCTTAAATAAAAGAGATCCCGAAAAAACAATCCAATATAAACCCCATTCATAAAAGGCTTGAGTATTGGCCTTGTTTGCCCGCCCGAACCTCAGTCGATCTATCTCTTCTCCACGCTGCTAACCCAACGTGAAGGGCTCTCTCCTTGCCCTAAATATAAGGGAGAAAACGTGCAGCCCTCGGTGGCGGGTCAAAGCTACCACATCACTTGTGACCTTTGGGATTCTACGACAGTAGGCTTCCATAATAATCGGAAGACGAAAACTGTGCACCTGTGATTCGTACCTGTCCACAACAACAGGTATTTTCGTAACATAAAGTGCCACCAAACTCCTACTGCTGCAGGATATTTACAGCAGCAGAGCTTCTTCGTCCCCTCAGCAGTAGGAGGGTGGGCCTGGCAATACGTCGCTCGATACGGACTGCTGCTGCTGCTACGGCAACATATTATAATATCAACGTTTTATTGACTATATACATACTTACGTTAACCCTTAAGAACTTGGCAGTTATTGATTGAAGGCTAGATTTTCTGACAAAAATAAGAACATGAACTCTTTTGTTCTGTAAATGGTGTAGAGCACACCCTGCCTTACATAAGAATTGCAGTCTGATCAGAATTTGGAGATTCTTGACTGGTGTCGCGTACTGTAGTGTTATGTAAGGGAATAATTGTCCATGTACGCGATCAGTCTGAAGTGTGCCAAGGTAGCAAGTAAGAAAAGGGTAACACGACAACATAATGTTGTTCGCTACGGGCTGGTGTCGCTACTACGGTAACACAATGTTAACGTAGTATTGGTAATTCCGCTATAAATAACGCACGTGAAACATAGTGTTATCTAAACGTTTATTGGACCAACACAATGTTAACGTAATATTGGTAATTCCGCACACACACTTAACACATAATGTTATGTAAACGTATATTGGACCATGTGTACGTTATCCGTCTAAAGTGTGTTACGGCAGCAAGTAATAATTCCGCTAACACACTAACATAACGTTACTCGCTGCGGGCTGATATCGACAACACGGCAACATAATGTTAACACTTCCTTGACCATGTACGTTATCCCTATAACGTGTGTTACGATAACTAGAAATGTCGGTAACACACTAACATAGTGTTACTCACTATGGGCTGCCTACCTTAGCACCGTAACACTTATACTGCGGTCATCACGGGATCAAGGCAACACTCTAACATAATGTTACGCGATCGCTCGCTAATATCGTAACGCACTAACACGATGTTATCACAAAATCCGGAATTTAGATAACGTAGTAACGTAATGTTACGTTTTTTCCGCTGGCGAGTAACATTACCATAAAACGTTAAGTTTTATGTTATCCGAGGTGTGAAATGTTTTACAAGACATTACGTTTCAATCCTTATCTCAACACGCCGTCTACGGGCGATCGGATGGTTCGTGTCAGAGCAGAGAGCAAATTTTATTACAGCTTGGTATATCATAACAGGGTATTCTATGTTACTGCAGTAAGGGTTTCACCAATCACTAATGACAGTAGGTATAGAGATCGACACGCCGACCTTCCTATCAGGTTCAAGTGTGGGAATCACATAGCGGTATGATGATTGTGCCTGTACGGTTTTGACGACGCTGGCTCCGCTTCAAAATCAGCCCCGATTTAATCTTTTTGCCCCCCCCTAAACAAGGGAAGCATATCCTACACAAACGTCTTGACCGAAAACGAGCATGACTCGGTCGAATCATGCTTCGTTTGCCGAAGATGTCTGTCCTTTTTTTCTTTTCGTTTTTTCTGAAGTCGAACAAAGACGAACCTCACGTCAAACGCCGGGCCTTCGTCGTTTGAGTTCTCCTATCGGCTGGTCATCAATACACCTCATTTTTCTTCGATAGGGCGTTCATGTTTTGGTAGCAGGCTTTTGATTTGACTCGGAAAGTAGCTCCGTCAGTCTAGCGTTTCTGCCTTTTGGTAACAAAGCCGTAGGTTGGTTTTGGTGGGTTTTCAGGTGTTTCCACACATATAGTTATACTTCGTATAGGCATTGTCAGCGTGCGCGGCACATAGATATAAACTTCGTCCGAAACAAGCTAACCCGGTATCGGTCGAATTGTAACCAGCGAGATATCGAAACGAAACATGTCGGTTAGGGTCGGCAAAATGCACTGGCAAGACAGAAAGAATATCGTTTTTTATGCCTGTTTTCAACATAGCAAATATAAATATACAAGGTAAACAAATCCCGCAAATATGCGCATCCGAAGTATAACACTCAGCTTGCGAAGAGAAATTTCAGGCGAAAATTCCAAAGGCAAGTTCGGTAGGGAATACCGGTATAGGGGGTATATTTGTTGCACGTACCGAACTGACCGAAGTGTCGGGTACCCATTTTGAAAAGGTACCGAAGTGTCCGGTACCGGTATTGAAAAAATACCGAACTTGCCGAAGTGTCGGGTACCGGTATTAAAAAGTACCGAACTGACCGAAGTGTTCGGTAGGGTATTAAGCACAACCGAGAGAATACAGGTACCCCCGGTATGGTGGACGAGGGTATACTGGTACCCGGGGTACATTTAGGTGAGCGTACCGAACGTAACGAAAAGTCAAGTACCGGTATTGGAAAAACACCGAACTTGCCGAAAGTGTCGGGTACCGGTATTAAAATAATACCGAACTTACCGAAGTGTCGGGTACCGTTATTGAAAAAATACCGAACATACCGAAGTGTCGGGTACCGGTATTGGAAAATTAACGAACTTACCGAAGTGTCGGGTACCGGTATTAAGAAAATACCGAACTTACCCAAGTGTCGGGTACCGGTATTCACAGAGAAAATACCCCCGGTACAGTTCGGTACGTACCCTACCGAATATACCTTTGAAATCTTCGATCTCAAAGCTATTGATTTGAATATATGCTTTAATATGTATTTAAACTGTCGGTACCCCCGGATAGGATGCGTAAGACATACATATATATATTAATTTTTACTACATACTAAGGCTTATGCGTTTCATCCTGACGTTTTCCGAGCCCGACGCCCATTGGTTGAGGGGCCCCCGGCCTATCAGGGGCCGCGGCGCGCGGAGCGGGAGTTGGCCCTAGGGGGAACTGCTGTACCTATTCATGGAGCTGCACGTGCGCGTACATACATGCTCGCTATGCACTGCAAATAAGGAACATGGGCATCGACTCTTCGGAGCAGACTATGCAAGGACTGACAAAATGTGACTCCTGTATGATACTACTATTCCATTTACTTTAAAAAGTCACCCCTTTGTGTTTGTGACTACCCCCGCTCTGTCAAGATTCAAAGTAATGCTCGAGATGCCACCCAAGATCCAAGAATTTGCCTACTTCTCGATACTCTCTCTCTCCCCCTTCACGCGTTCGCGGCGAGGAAAGGGGGGGGCACGAAGGGCGAGGGGCGTCGGAGCCGATCCTTGAATAGAGCGCCCGAAGAAATGAAAAAACCCACGAGATATTGAGGTGCCGAGATTCCGATACTGAGGCCGGCCCGGAATAAGAATTATTTGCCCTGGGAGCTTGAGGGTTGAACCAACATGAACGTGTAACGAAGGATAAGAGCCGTTTTAGACGTACGCACCCTGGTCTTCTATCCACCTGTCCCTAGTCTCTCACCGCTTCGTAGTTCGTTTCCTTTCCGTACATGCTTTCAGGTTGGCTTGCCTCCTTGTCTTCTGGTATCAACAGCTTCCTGCAAAGTACCAGTCTTCTGCCTGTGAACTCCTCCTCGATCCTCCAGTGCTACACAACAGATCTCAGTATCAAACCTTCGACAATACCTTGCTGTAACGATCGCTCTACTCAATCTCGCTTCGCAGTCACGCACGCTCAAGTTCTCTTCCATTTTTCCCTCGGGATTAGTTTTGTGTGTTTTTGGTTTTTGGTCTGACCAAGGCGGCGCTTCCTTTGACTAATGCAGGGAGTTGCATATCTAGAAAGCGTCCGCTACGTACGTATTTACGTTACGTATGCCTTATTCCGCCGCAACACCCCCCCAGCACGGTTTCCTGAGAATACCGTGCTAACCGGGCTGCGGACACACTGGAGTAAGAGTGAGGGCCTTTTCCCACACTTAATCGTGTTTCGATTACCGTGAGGCTCGAATGAGTGGCGTCTACCATTTTATTGGAAAGGCGTCACCCCGGGGGTAGGGACCCTGGGCCTTGCGTTTTTCCGCGTTGGGTCCCAGATCGGTACTGCTGGACTTGCTAGAATTTCCCATCAAGCGCACCAGCTGAAAGCCTCTTATCCAACTACTCCCCGGCTTTCCCCGTTAACACGGGTAGGCCGAGGTCTTGATCCTGCTCGCCAGTCGATCTTCGGCTCGATCTTTGGCTAACGTCTTCTCCCGTTCTCCATCGAACTCCACTTCACTTCCTCGCGTTTACAGGGAACCGGATTACGAATTTCCAGCTCTCCTAGCTTTCAGGATCTCACGTTCGTTGAGTTCCTCCCAATCTCCGTCTGAGTACCGAACCCGCCAGTACGGTGACTTGTAGTCGAAGATCTTCGAAAGGTGACGCTTCTTATTTCCTTCAGCGTCGGTGAATTCCCTCCAGATCACGGTCCCCACGGGGTGTTGTTTCAACGCATGTTCACGGTCGATTGCATCTCTTTCCTTCCGTGTTAGCATCGAAGACGGCCTTGCCCGACACTCCGCTCCGTGATATGTCTCCCACAGTGCATGGAAAACGTCCAGCTGTAAGGGGGTGAAACTGTCTCGCGTCTCTTCCTCGGACAGCCACTGCGACTCAGAACCATCCACGAATCGCCCCTTGTATCGCCACTTCCAAGCGTTGCCTTGACCCATCACAGCCTCTCTGTCTATCAGGGTATACATAGGCGACGCTACAATCGACGGCTCCGCAAGTCCGAAGTCAACTCCCCATGCCAGGTGAGCGAACTCGTCCTCGAAGTCGTGACGGAGTTTGTCCGGACGTAAGTGGAACATCTTGATGTTCGCTGCTGACGCCCTCCGTCGGCGAATCCCTCGCCCATTCATCGTGACGATGTAGCTGAGTCCTGGTAAGACAACTTCAGTCACCTTCCAAGGTCCGGTCCAGTGCTCGTGCGCTAGTTTATGATGGATCCCCTCTCTTGCCATCACAGACTCCGCCTCCTTCACCAGTACCTTGTCTCCGACAACCACACGGGTTCCTACCGAGGTCCGACCGATTTCAGCATTCCGACTCTCGCGAGTTTTCTGCCTGTCATCATGTCTTTTCAATAGAGCTTCCCGTACATCTCGTACCTCCTTGTACGCTTGACGTTTGTCGGCCACGTAACTGTGCATCCCGCCCCTGAAATCACCACCATCGATCTCGGGGTGCGTAGCATCAAGTTGCGTGCGCGCATCACGACCGAAGAAAAGACGGAAGGGAGTTGGCTTCCCCGGCAAGCGCAGGTCCGGCGTGGTACGATGGATCCACAGTGCCGGCTGTACGTACTCGTCCCATCTGCGTGGCCAGGTCTTGCACAGTTCTCCTAGTGCTTCGTGTAGCCACCCCCCCAGTCTCTCCACCGTCCCCTGCGCACGAGGATGGTCGGCAGGCCCATAGGCGATGGTCACGTTCAACCACTTGCATAAGTGTTGCATCACCTCTGCCGTGAACTCGGATCCCGGATCACTGCGAACATACAGCGGTAGCCCAAAAGTAAGCATCACTTCAAGCAGTTTCTTCGCTACTCCGAGTGCTTCTTTCGTGGGGAGCGGGAAGGCGAACAAGAACTTGCTGGCTTTGTCGACTGCCACCAGTAGAACTTTGTTGCCTGCGTCCGACTTCACCCCCATGTCCTGGATGTCGACTTCGAGTACCTCCCCGGGTCGCAGAAACCTCGCCGGTAGCATGGCAACCCGTTGACTCGCTGATCGCTTGCGACGCCTGCACCCACACGAGAGGACGTAGTCTCTCACGTCCCTGATGAGGGTAGGCCAGCAATACCGACGACTAACCAAGGCTGTAGTTCTCGCCGTCCCTGGATGCCCATAGGTGCTGTGCGCCAGCGCCATAATCCCTGGAACGAGAGATTGGGGAACTGCAAGTCGTGGGACCTTTCCCAGAGGTGCTACCCACAAGAGGCCATTGTCATCCATCACGTATTCGCCACCTCCTGCACCTCGGTTTCCCACTTCCTGGAGTTCTTCCCGAATCCTGCCAAGTACCATATCTTCGCACTGCCTCTGCATCAGTTGTGGCGTATCTTGGAGAATAGCTGTCACATTTTCCAGCATGGGCGGTTCCGACCGCTGGGATCTCTTGGCCTCTTTCCCTGATCCGCTTGAACGGCTGCTGGTGTCCTTCGGTGGTTCCTCCAAAGGATCTCGTTGCCGTTTCGGTCTTGGGATGGGCTCTCTCTGCCCCTTGCGTTTGCGTGGACGATCAACTTCCACTGGTAGCTCAGTAGTAGTGATTGTCTGCGTCGGTGCATTCTCCATCTCCTCCTCCTCAGGTAACGGTGGTTCTGCCTCCCAGACAACCTCCGGTTCCTGGGGAGTGGCCTTCGCCTGCGATCTCGTGACCGCTCTCGTCACCCCTAAGGTTTCTGTTGCTGCGAGGTAATCCTCAAACACCATGCAGGCCAATCCTTCCAGTTCCACGACCTCTGGCACCGGTTTTCCCAGTAAGCCTTGAACAGCTAGTTCAACTAACACTGCTCGTAGCATTGGAGGAGACGTGAAATCTGCGATGACGTTCGCCGCTGCGCTTTCGCTGACCGTCTGCGGGATCACATAGTGTTCCTGTCCTGTGGTGATCTTGGCGTAGTCGTTGAAGTGCAACTCTTCAGCTTCTTCAAGGCGTGCCGTATCCGCTGGGTGTGCGACATACCCTCCGGTTGGCTTTTCCCCCATGATGTGAACACGGTTCAAAGAGATGATGGGTTCGCTGAACGAATAAACCGCTCGCTCTCCGATGCCTCTCTTCAGGAAGTATGCGCCTCTTCGTCCCAGAAATTCCCCCAATTCCTGAACTGGTTGCTTTACCTTCTCCAACCTCCGCTTCCAAACGGCTAACTTCCCCTTCGTGGCAAGGCCTCCCTTGATTCCTACCACGAATGTCCGTTTCCTCCTCCACGGAATCCCTACTTGGCTCGCCGATATCTCCGCCTTGTCCACGATGTATGACTCTCGTTCCAAAGCAGGGAGAATCTCGTCGTTCCATTCCGTCGTTCGCAGAAGGTTGCTCAGACATTCGAGTATAAAAACTCGTGCGTCTGAGGCGATGGCAGCTTGGACTAAGCTACTCGCTCCGGATACTCCTTCCTTCTCTCGTACCCCTTCAAACCTCCTGCAGGCATCACCGACCACCACGTCTGGCTTCACCTCTCTCAACATGCTTAGGCATTCCTGTGACCCTGTTGTCACCCTGAGTAGCCTCGCACCGTTGTCCAGTCCGTTTGCTCTGATGCATTCCAGTGCTGTCCAGTCCTGGTCTACCGCTCCTCTGACCGTCAGCAATCCCTCCGATGCAAGGATGCTGCCTCCCCCCCCACAGTCGAGCATGACCACCACTGGAAGCTCCGGTGCAATAACAAGCTTGGCCTGTTGAGTATCTGTCTCAGATGGGTCTGCGGGTGTGAATGCGACGGCTGCCAGCACTGCAAGACTTTGAGTACTAGTTTCGTCTACACCTTCCACTCCTAAGGTTTCGAGGTGTACGCCGTCGAGCACTGGCCCCTGTGGCCCTTTGTAAACGTTTGGCAACGACCCGTCTCCTGGAAAAGAGTTGTCGAAATCCTCGATCACGTTGCTCTTGTTCGGTAACCGCGACATGGCGTACTTGCACTTCCTCCACCGTGTTCGGCCTTGACAGCTGCGTGATAGCATCAATCTTGCTCGGGGCCGGCCTTGTACCAAGCCTATCCACGATCATGCCGACGAACTCCATGACCGACTGACAGAAACGCGATTTCTGGAGATTGACGGTTAGACGTCCTTGCCGTAGACATTCGAGCGTTTCTCGAAGCAGCCCCCAATGATCTTCAAGGGTTTTCGACGGGATGGCGATGTCGTCCAACCAGTTATTGATTCCTTTATCCTTGACTGGCAACAGTCGCCCTCCCACGTAGTTGGCAAACGCGGATGGCACTGTCTTCAACCCGAAGCCGCAGCGAACGTACTCGTACAGCTTCCCATCAGCGTTTCGAAACGCCGTCAGGTGTCGATCGTCCTCATGGATCTCGAGCTGTAAGAATCCTGAAGCCAAATCGATGCTGGAGAAATACTTCGACCCTTCCATCTCATCCATAATGTGCTGCAGGTCCCCGAGTCCACCACTCTGTGACTTGAGCAGCGCATTGGCACCTTGAAAATCCTGCACAACCCGTATTGTCCTGTCTTTCTTGCGAGCCGTCAAACAATTGGCAGCCCACTCGGAAGTTGGTTTCGATGGTTTCATCGCGCAAAAGTGGTCCCACTCGGCATACATCGCTCCTCTTGCGGCTTCTCCGACTTCCTTCGGGGCGAATAGTACCCACGATGAGGGTGATGTCGGCGGCCGGAAACCCTCTTCACCATCGAAACTGATGATACTTCGATGATCAGTCATGAACGCGGCTCCAAGCACCATCGCGTACGGGAGTCCTTTCACTACCCGGAAATTCACACGAATATCTGGTCGACCGGTGCAAAGACCAGCGGTAGCAAGCACGAGTCTACCACTTCCATCGGGGGTACGGCGTTGTTCTTTGGGTTTGCTGCGCTAAGTAGGCCCTTTCCCGTAGGACTCACCAGCGATTTTCCCCGACCATCACGTTACTCAATGGACTCGATGAACTGCCGTGACACGTAGTTTCCTACACCTGCCCCAGTATCCACCAGCATCGCAATCGGAAGTCGCCGGCTGGGGTGTTCGAGAGCCCCCTCGCCGCTCCCGGTGCAGCACCGACTCCTAAGCGCTCTTCCGTCCTTCTACCCCCATTTCCTTGACTAGGCGGTAGTCGACCATGCGTTGGGCTTCTTTCGAAAACCCTCCGGTTATGTCGTATAACGGATTAAGCTGTCCGATCTGCGATCCATCAGTTCCTAGTGGGAAGGGTGGTTGTCCTCCCTGGGGCCCTCACCCCCGCAACATGGGTTGACCACCCCACGGTGCCTACCACCCCTAAGTTCCCATTGGTCCGATGAATCCTGGCTGTTGTTGACCAGTGAACCCTGGCTGTTGTTGACCAGTGAACCCTGACTGCTGTTGACCAGCGAACCTTGGTTGCTGTTGCCCAGCGAACCCTGGTTGCTGTTGCCCAGCGAACCCTGGCTGCTGTTGCCCAGCGAACCCTGGCTGCTGTTGCCCAGCGAACCCTGGCTGCTGTTGCAGTGGCGGCCTTGGCACTATCGGAGGTCCCCACCGCGATGTAGGATTCGGTTGTGCTCCTTTTGGGGCTATCTGTGGACCCCATCGTCCTCCGACTCCAAAGGGCGACGGTAGAGGGGGAGGGGCCATCTGATTATACCCGCCTCCCGCTCCTACAGGATTTGCCGGTCCTGTTGCCCCTTGTCCTGCACCACCCTGCGGACCCCATCCAACCTGGCCGTCCTGTGGTGGGCCTCCAGCCTGCTCTGTGGCGGGCCCCCTTGTGGCGGGCCCCCCTCTGGCGGGCCTCCCCTCGGATAAGGTCCACCAAAACGTCCCAAAAAAGGTCCCCCTCTTCCTGCCATGGCCGTTTGGTGACCCTGTTATGTTCTTCCCTTCCATCAATCCCCCCCCCCTTCCCGGGACGCCGCCCGTTTCCCTTTGACTAAACCTTTGGCTTTGCTGTCGTGTAGAGCAAGATGAACTCGACGTCGCTGTGTTGTACCCGATGTACTCGACGAGGCTGTGCAGTACACGACGGACTGGACGACGCTGTGTTGTACCCGATGTACTCGACGAAGCTGCGTAGTACACGACGGACTCGACGACGCTGTGTCGTACAAGGCGAAGATGGTGTCCAACGATGTAGTCCAGGGAGACGAGTGGAGTCCAGGGGATCGATGGAGTCTAGTAACACCGGGTTGTCTCCATCAAACGGGCATAAACAGTGGCTCGGGACAAAGTGGGTGGGAAACGGTTTCGAGAACATGTATATCTACCTTCCTGGTTTATTGAAAGTTGTCCACTTATCATAAAATAAATAAATATATGTAACCCTTCGAAAGCTCGAGTCTTCACTAACATAGTAACGTATGGAATCCCCTAGGTATCTAAGACGCATCAATCTCATTGTAGGCATTAGCTATATCCGTCATTGTTGTACATCCTTTACACATTATCTCAACGGAGTTGGAACAGCAGAATCTATCATTTTGTAAATATTTATTGAGGTATCAACATTCATTCATAGAGTAACACTCGATAAAGGTTTCAGGGTCTACATATATTCATGCATAACTGTTAGTAGTAAATTCCTATGTAGCCTTGAAAGTATTGGTATAGTAGCTCCCCGGATGTATGTAGCTCCGCTATATGTAGTAATTCCCATGACGTGTATAGCTCCACTGACATCTGAAATAGTATTTTGTTTCCATTGCTTAGTATTAATGTATTCTCTATAATCCTCAAAATTCCAACGTGTTGTTATCGAGCTTCCCCCGTTCCTGACTCCCTATGATAATATCTCTAAACCATGTTTCCAATTCCGGTAAGTTCTCGGCATGACAAAGAGCAGCTATAGAAAGGCTTACATTCCCCATACAGAATCGAAAACTAGAACCAATTTGCAATATCGCCACCCCTGAAACATCTGTGAGAGCAACCTTGCAGTGTCTGTAGAATCTGCGAAGATATAAACCCATAGAAAGCCCTCGTCTTGTGATCGTCTCATAGTATGCATCAGGTGTAGTTCAATCAACAAACCCGAACTCATTTTCAACCTGTATGATGAACGTAGGCACATTCCTGTAGTGATTTATCACGCATCAAGTACTTACACAAAAAAAACAAAACTGGTTCAACAATCATCCTGAGAAAAACAAAACTGGTTCAACAGTAGTAGTCGTTGTTTTTGGTCTTGGTTGCCGGTTTAGCCATTTCCTTGGGGATTATGACTGTAAACGTAGTTTTCGTTGGCTTTTTCGTCTTCTTCTTTTTCTGTTGTTGTTGTGATGAAGATGGCTGGTTGACGTGTATTGTCATGGTGAATGTGGTCTTCGGGCGTTGCTTTTGGGGGTTCTTCGTCATGATAGGTAGTATTGGTATGTTACCTATAAATTACGAGCAGATTTGCCATACATGCGAGCACGGGAAGACCAATCTGTTTGTGTATTTCTGTATATGTATCTATTAACAGCTGTAATGTGTTATTAATCATCTAGACCAATCGATGTATCATACTATACAAGGTATAATAGACAAGTATTAATCTTGAAATCATAAAACGAAAAATTCAAAACTAGCTCAACAGTCCATGTTATTCCGTTTTAACCATCCTGCCTGAATATAAACAGAATATAAACAGACACCCCCCCAGCTTGATAGTAGACAACGCTCTCTAGCAGGCAGGCATGTAATGTTGGTGCCTGAAAAAAAAAGGAAAAACTCAGCGGCAGACACGTATAGCAAGCAGCGAGCAGCAGCGGTTACAGCGAAAATAACCAAAACAAAACATCCACCAGCCGAGTCATATCTCGCTTCCTTGACAGCGAGCATGTACGTATACGCATACATAACGGCAGGTTGTTGTTACTGTGTTGTTGCTGCAGGCTGTTGTTACTGTGTTGTTGCTGTATTTGGCCTTGTTCTTGTTGCAACGAGAGTGGAGCGTACATATCATTCTGCGTCGGGGATAGCTGTTGGTTCCAGGTATTATATTGTTGCTTGCTGTTTGCGTTGGTGGGGCAGAAAGCGGCAGCGATTGCTATAAAAAATAACCCAAACAACACTGGTTGAGTTGTACATCGCCGCACATACATATCATACTTGAAGTACGTACTCGTATTGCTGTAGGACCGCATCAATTCTTCTGTAGGACTTCATCAAATGATTATTATATCAATGGCGGTATATATAGTGTCACTGGGATCTGCGTGCAGAGCAAGCATCATTATAATACAAAAACTCAAAAAATTGCGTGACCCGTGACCCTGTAGCCGCTTCGAAAAAATTGTCGCGTACACATACAAAAACAGCAGTGACGTCGTTCGAGGCGGGGAGAAAAAAAATCCAATTTCGTTTGCTCTCTGTATTGCTGTACGTATATCATAGAAGAAGTGTATGGGCGGCCTTTTCCATTCGAGTATTTTTCCATTCAAGTATTTTGGTACAGCAGTACAGCCGTACAGCAGTACATACAACAAAAGAAACTGCAGGGCACGTAGTAGCTGCTCATGTTTTTGCTTTTGTGACGTGTTGTGTCCTGCATACGTGTGCCTGTATATTGGTAAGCAGCTGTGAGTAGCACAACTGACAGGGAATATAGCAGGTACGTGTAGTTGTGCCCACGTACGTGTGTCTTGTGCTGTATTTTCAAGTACATTATAAAAACTGGTTTTCAGATAAGAGAAAAATATAGAGCGACAAGAGTTACAACCTTGAGCAGAGACAGTGACGTTTATGACATTTTCGGGTAAATTAAAGGAGGCAGCATTTACAACAGCAGCTACCTGCAGTATTGCTCATGGGTACAAGTAGAGTGCGATGTCTGTGTGAACGGTTTCTACGTGTGAAGCTTCGCTACGAAAATGTGAAGTTTCGCTACCAAAATTAGGGTCTCCAAAGAGTACTCTACACCGTACGACGAGAGTACCTCAAGGCTAGAAAATCGTTCATGTTTTAGACTACTCAGTTTATTTTCTATATGTTTCGTACAAACTTGAACCGAAGATAATTTGGATTGCTGCTGCACTTTTTTCTTCATGCTGCTGCGCTACCTGTGTAATCCTGCAAAACATGTCTCTACGGATATCTCAGCTGAAGCCCCATGTAACGAAGGATAAGAGCCGTTTTAGACGTACGCACCCTGGTCTTCTATCCACCTGTCCCTAGTCTCTCACCGCTTCGTAGTTCGTTTCCTTTCCGTACATGCTTTCAGGTTGGCTTGCCTCCTTGTCTTCTGGTATCAACAGCTTCCTGCAAAGTACCAGTCTTCTGCCTGTGAACTCCTCCTCGATCCTCCAGTGCTACACAACAGATCTCAGTATCAAACCTTCGACAATACCTTGCTGTAACGATCGCTCTACTCAATCTCGCTTCGCAGTCACGCACGCTCAAGTTCTCTTCCATTTTTCCCTCGGGATTAGTTTTGTGTGTTTTTGGTTTTTGGTCTGACCAAGGCGGCGCTTCCTTTGACTAATGCAGGGAGTTGCATATCTAGAAAGCGTCCGCTACGTACGTATTTACGTTACGTATGCCTTATTCCGCCGCAACAAACGTATATATGTACGTACCTGGTAGTATCACATTTCTATATGTAGGGGCTTACAGCAGTATAGCCCTATTTCGCTATATGATAATTCGTATATGATATATACGACAGCTACGAAGTGATATATGAGATTATATGAGTCGATATGATGTAAGTTGATATATTGGCTTATAGGTCTACTATGAGCTTATATAAGGCGATATCTCGTGAAATTCAGGTAAAATACGTGATATAAGCCACCCCGATATATGCTACGAACGTATAGCACACAGATTTGATATATATATACACTATTACGGTGGCCCATTGTCAATTGGTCCAGATACGTGAACCTATTGGGCTCGGAATCAGTATTTTTGACTCAATATTTCCTCTATGTTTCATGAAGGAACTCATCGCAGCTGGACTGGTTAATCGCCACACCGATACACTGGGGGATACACAAAACATGTGGGTAGGTTCTACAGAAAGCTGAAGGCTTCAGCATCCAACGATGATACGTGTAGGCGAAAGTTTCAGGTTCTAAGAGAAGAAGAGGTGCGTACAAATTGGTCCTCAAAAACATACTACTTTGAACGGGGGGGGTAGGGGAGGGGGCGTCCCGACCCACATTCTGCTAGAAAAGATGCGTATTTGGCATCGCTGGAAAGCTCACGATTTGGACTGTAAACGTCCGTGCGTAGTTTTGCGATAACATCTTGCGTTCATGAAATACAAGCGTCCCAAGAGCTGTACCCCAACTTCACGCGTCCACCTCTACCTTGTTTGCAACAAAATATTTTCGACTTCGAGTGGCATCGTTGGAAAGCTGAAGTCGTCAGCTATCCGTGAAACCCAACCAAGGATTTTTGGGGTTCCTGTGTGCGCCTGTGTTTGTGTTTATTCGTCCGGATGATACTTCTGTTCTGTTGTTTTTGCAGTAAAAAATGGAAAAAATGGCCACAAAAATAAACCACAACTGGGAAGATACGACTAAAAGTACATCCGCCGGGCCTAATAACAATTGTTGTTGTTGTTGGTGTTGTTGTCTCCACATTTAACTCGTTTCAGTTGATAATCCCCATAGTCTGATCTAGCAAGATCACGGCCCGTGGCCACAAAAGTGCTGGAGCCATCAGAGAATCGTCAAGAACACGCACACCTATGGGGAAAAGGATACACAAGTCCGAAGAGGTACACCTTAACTCCCTACAGAAAGTTATGCGTGTCTAAAACTGAACTACATGCTCGCCATCTCCATTCGACTACAGCAGCATCGCCCCCCCCCCTCCCCTCCCACTCTTTACCAATGAATTTGCCGACTACAGCGTACCTACTTCTTGAAGTGCTGTCTGTACAAAAACACACGGTACGCGTGGGCAAGATGGAGCGCGTGTCTGAGGTGCTGGCAGAATGACAGTCCGCGGGCACACAGTGAAAAACAACAGCCAACCAAAGCCATCACGTCAATTGACAATTATCCGAATCTATCCTGAACGTCTGTGTTAGGCACATCATTATAAACATCGACACTGATTACCAATCGTTCCACATTCAAGGGGTCTTCCACGATCAGGCACACAATGAAGGCACCCGGGGTGTCCGCGCCATCTCTGCCGCGTCTCTCTACAAAACCAGTGACGTCATCCACACCGACCCAACAACAACATTCAGGGAAAAAACGAAGAATTTGTCAACACAAAAAAAACAAAATGTTCGTCCGTTCGTCACGGGTCGATGTCGTCCGTGCTCCTGTGCGCTGCTGTGCTGCTGCTCCGGCGCGCTACTGTGCCGCTTGCTGCTCCGGCGTGCCGCTTCGGTGCCGCTCTGGCCAGTCTTAGTGCGATCACACTCGACCCGCTCCGTCCGTGCACGCTCTCGTTGCTGTCATTCTCAGTCGGTCCCTCGCGTTCTCCCTCGTTGCACTTAGGGTGCTTGGTCGGGCCACCGTGTTAGAGTAAAGGCGTACCCCGCCGAGTACCCGTCACAAACGGGTACTCAGATATTTCTGAAAGTGAATTAAAAGCCCATCGCGGGTAACCCGGGTTTTTCGACGACATCAAATGGGTTCAACGAGTACTCGGGTACCCGGACAACCCGTTTTTGTTAACTCGTACGGTCACCTAGCATCGCCACATGCGGATGACAGTGCGTACTACGACCTAATGTCGAAACGATAACTATAACCATCAAACAACGGTGTAACAGAGCACCGGGTGTTCTATCATCCATCCACCCGTAACGCCGTAACGTAGTCGAAAGCTTATACCCACACGCTATGCACGTGAACTGAGCACATTCAGGTATAAAAAAAAAAGAATAACAGTTTGTGTGTCATAATAAGAGTGGGTGGTGTGCCTAGCTCTCAATGCCGTACAGGTATAGGTTATGCCATGTCTCGAGGAAAATAAATGCATGCCTACGAACTACATCGGAAGGGTATCGAAGATATCAACATAACGGGCACGCGTTTGAAAATTATCAGTGGAAACTCTTATGAAAAGCCGTACATTAGACATTTATATCATATTCAGCTCTGAATACTCAGGCTGTTTCTTAAGGAAGTTCAATTTGTTTCCGTTCGATTTGTTTTTTTTCAGCCCATTATTGATGTTTTCGACAAGGAACGCCGGCTAATCGGCCGTGCGCTTCTCGGGATGAGTGCGCTCAACATCTCACAGGTATCCAACGCCAAAATCCGCTTCTCCATCGAAGTATTTTCAAGTGCTTGAGGTATGTGGCATTTCGATTAGTATCCAACAAATAACATTCCAGAGGCACAAACTATTCAAAATTTCCAGGGTTCTTTACGGTTGACCGTCCGTGTACGGTGCGCTATATTTGTTTCAAAAATTTTGCGGTCCGGTTCGGTGCGGGTTTTAGAAAGCAGAAGTAGTACGCTGCGACTCGGTGCGGTTATCCGATATTCTAAATCTTACGGTGCGGTTCGGTTTTTTATGCAGGAACAGTGCGGCTTCCGACCTGGTCGATCCACAGTATGCATGCTGTTCGTCGTGCGCCGACTCCAGGAACTAGGGTGGAGAAGGAGAATACCGCTCTACATGTGCTTCGTCGACCTACAGAAGGCCTGACTCGGTGGACCGAGAGCTGCTTTAGAAGGTGCTGGCCAGGGCCGGGGTTCCTGCGGAGATGGTCGCTGTCATCCACCAATTCCACGACGGAATGCGGGCCCGGGTGCGCATGGACGATGGAGAACTGTCGGACTGGTTCTTGGTCACGCAAGGCTTGCGACAAGGGTGTGTGCTCTCCCCACTGCTGTTCAACGTTTTCTTCGCCGCGGCCCTAGAGGTCGTTATCGTACGATTCAGCGAGGACGATGGTATCATGCAGAACCTAGTGTTCCTGAAGGAGGAGACGGGAGCGGGGACGGAGACACCACTCGACCGCGTACGGAGGGCGGTGTGGGGGATGCTGTATGCCGATGACGCCGGCGTTGTATCGAGGTCCGCCGACGGACTGGCGAGGATGATGCCCATTATCGTGCAGGTGTTTGGGGAGTTCGGGCTGACGGTGTCGGAGAAGAAGACGGAGACTCTCCTGATGCGCGTAAAGGAGAAGCAGCCAACACCGCCCCCGCCGCCGCTGATAATCGAAGCAGCGGGGCAGAAATACACCCAAACCCTCGAGTTTCGGTACCTGGGCGGCCTCGTCAACGAACATGGCGACCTCACCCGGGAGATCAACTTCAGGAGCAGATCAGCGTCGGCGTGCGTCAGGAGGTATGGCCCGGAGCTCTTCGATAGGCCGGGAGCACCGTTTCGACTCAAGGCCCGCCTGCTTCAAGCGGAGGCGATGGAGGCACTGCTGTACGGTTGCATGACATGGGCCCCACGTCGCGACCACTACCGACTGCTGCGGACGATACACCACCGGCTGCTGCTGCGAGTTATTGGGTACCAGCGCAAGCAAGGCACCTACCGGCAGCTGTCCTACGCCCAGGCCCTGAAGAGGGTCGGGTGCCAGAGCGTGGAAGCCACTGTCCGGCAACGCCGCCTACTGTTCGCGGGGGCCGTGGCAAGGCAGCCAGACGGGCGACTCCCGAAACGACTGATGTTCGGGGAGCTGGTGGGGGGGAAGGACCCGGGCGCGGGGTGCCCGGAGCGCAACTGGCAGACGTGCCTGAAGGACGACTTCAAAGCGTTCGGAGCTACGCACGGCTCTACGGACGACCAGAGACGTGTCTTCGGAGTCCCGAATTCAGTTTGGGCGGAAGCAGCGAAGGTGAAGGGAGGAAGGCAGTGGTACAAGGGAGTGCTGCAGGGAGCTGAGAGGTTTATGACCTCCTGGCACAAGGAAGAAGAGGAGGCTAGCCGGAAACGAGCGACCGAGCGAGAAAAAGAGCGCAGCAACAACAAAGAGACACCAAGAACCAACCGGACGGGAGGGGTGCGGAAGAAGGGCGAATCGGCGAGGGAAGGAAACAAGCGAGAAATGGCGGACCGAGTGGCGCGATATGTGCCGGATTGACTGTCCTGGACTGTTTGTTTGTTTGTTTGTTTGTTTTGTTATTTTTCCCCCTCCCCCCCACCGCCGCACCATTGCACCACCCCCTCGGGATGACGTGTCAATGTGTTGTCTCTGCGGTCTTGTCTGTGTGAGTGTTTGCTTGTACTTTTGACTGGTCTCTTTGTCTTTGTCTTCGTCTTTTTCCCTTCGTTGCTTTTGACCTTTTGCAGTTACACTGCTCGCAGGCCGGGGGTACATCAATCACACGGGACCATAGTTCCCTTCCCCCGTATCATGTCTGCGTTTATAATCGGGGTGGAGGACTCGATTTGTTTGCCTGACCGGTGTGAACCCGGCACGGAACACCCCGGCATTATAGGGGCACCAAGATAGAATCAGGGGGGCGTGTACCTCCGATTGGTGATGTTGACTTTTAAATTTTTATTTTTTACCTTCACATAGCGTGTAGAGGGGAGCGGAGGGCTCCAGACTATCTGTTTTTGACTGGCTTTGATCGCTTTGCGGACCCTTCGGGTTCCACTTTTATTTCAGTATACCTTTTTTGGGTAAGTTAGCCTGTGACCACGGGAATCGACCGTGTCAAGTGTTGGATTAGTACGGACAGATGGAGGTACTGGGTAGAGAGACCGGCACGGTTTTTAATGTGAAGGCAACAACAACAACAACGGTGCGGTTCGGTGCGGTTTCCAGAAACCAGGAATCCGACGGTGCGGTTCGGTGCGGTTTTCAGAAATCGTGAAGGCAACGGTGCTGTTCGGTTTTTTCATGCATCCTACGGTGCGGTTCGGTGCGGTTTTCAGAAATCAGGAATCCTACGGTGCGGTTCAGTGCGGTTTTCAAAAATCGGGAATCTTACGGTGCGGTTCGGTGCGGTTTTCAGATTTTGAAAAACCTACGGTGCGGTTCGGTTTTTTCATGCATCCTACGGCGCGGTTCGGTGCGGTTTTCAGAAATCGGTAATGCTACGGTGAGTTTGGTGCGGTTTCCAGATGTCGTGAACCCCACGCTGCGGTTCGCTTATACTTCGTTTCCTACGGTGCGGTTCGGTGCAGTTTTCCGAAATCGCAAAACCTACGGTGTGGTGCGGTGCGGTTTTCAAGAGGGCAAAACTCCTACGGTGCGGTTCGGTGCGGTTAACTGCGCCGAACCGCACCGAACCGATAGGAAAACCGCACCGTAAAGGATAAGCAGGGTTTTTATAGTTAACGGTCCGTGCACGGTGCCGTTTTTTTCCACGGGAATCCTACGGTCCGGTTCGGTGCGGTTTTTGGGAGACAGAAATGTTACGGTGCGGTTATCCGATATTGTAAATCCTACGGTGCGGTTCGGTTTTTGCATGCATCCTACGGTGCGGTTCGATGCGGTTTTCAGAAATCAGGAATCCGACGGTGCGGTTCATTGCGGTTTTCAGAAATCGTGAGAACAACGGTGCGGTTCGGTTTTTCCATGCATCCCACGGTGCAGTTCGGTGCGGTTTTCAGAAATCAGGAATCCTACGGTGCGGTTCGGTGCGGTTTTCAGAAATCGGGAATCTTACGGTGCGGTTCGGTGCGGTTTTCAGATTTTGAAAATCCTACATTGCGGTTCGTTTTTTTCATGCATCCCACGGTGCGGTTCGGTGCGGTTTTCAGAAATCTGTAATGCTACGGTGCGGTTCGGTGCGTTTTCCAGATGTCGTGAACCCTACGGTGCGGTTCGGTTATACTTTGTTTCCTACGGTGCGGTTCGGTGCGGTTTTCCGAAATCGCAAAACCTACTGTGCGGTGCGGTACGTTTTTCAAGAGGGCAATAATCCTACGGTGCTGTTCGGTGCAACAACCGCACCGAACCGATAGGAAAAACCGCACCGTAAAGAACCCTGAAATTTTCCGTCCTTTCTGACTGGAAAGTACCTTCAAATTGTATTATATGTCTTTTGTTCGATTTGTGAAAATGCTGGATATTTCAAACTTCTTCGATGGAGAAGCGGATTTTTTCGTGGGGTACTTGTGGGATGGTAGAAGAATGCATTCCGAGAAGCGCACGACCCTCTCGACGGCGTTCCGGGTCAAAAACATCAATAAATGTCCAAAATATACAATTCTAACTGACACAAATCAATATTTTTCAAGAAACAGCCTCACAGTGTGTTCTGTGGATTTTATAGGCTTCTAGAGACATTGCGGGGGGGGGGGAGGCATGCTAAACATGCCGGTATCTGGGTACCCGACCCCGCTGAGTACCTGGGTTTCGGTCACCCCCAAAACCCGCGTGTTTCAACTCAAACCCGAACCCGTCACGGGTTTTGCCCACCCGGGTGGTACCCGCCGGGTACGGGTTTCGGTCATCCGAGGTACACCTCTAATATACACCTGTGGTATATAGGGCAGATAGCGTGTGACATATCACATTATATAAATTAGTATATGTTATAGCACACGATATACAGGGCATATGACATGATGTACAGGGTGCAAGGTTCCCCTTCGGGACGTTGGTCACTTAAAATCCCGGGGGTGTCGCAAGGTGAAAATAGATCGCACATGCTTCATAGTTTCAGTTTTTGAGCAAACCTGTGGCACATACTTTAAACGTAGTAGCGACGGCCATTCCCAGCGAAACAACTGCCACGAGATGATATCGTATATGAGGTACAGTGGGCGCCCGGTGTTAAGAAACTTCAGTTTGTTGTTCAGGCTCAACGACTTGTTTTGTTTCTGAAGTCGATCTAACTATAGCTCTTTTTGCAGGATTTAATGTCAATCCCACAGTGGTACTGTAGTTATCACGGCTGTTCTGCGCTGTACAGCTGAGTGTACAGAAGATAGGTATGACAGAGCTGTTGCCCGACGAGTCGCGCCCCGGTCCTAGATAAGAGTATTCCCTCGTACGTAATACTTTTTGGGCGGGTACCCTGGTACGCGTTCAGCAGCCGAGTACTCGTCTAGGGGCGGCCGTCGCACAGCTGGATACCAGGGTGCCCTGGGCCCCAGTTCTCGGCGAGTATGAAGTGTTATCCATACCCGTGACGGGTATTAGCGATTATGTGTTTTTTTAATCGCTGCTGTAAAGCGCGGGTGATGTCTAAATCCGTGGGGGGGGGGTTTGTTAGAATCGCATGCATCAAAGACACACGCATGTAGTAGTGGGTGCCTTCCAGATAATAAATTTCATGCCAAGACGGCGCCTCTCTTTGTGGCGCCAAACCACAACAACAGTAGTTGGTCTCGCCGTTTGCTCAAGTACTCGTATTCGTACAAACGTATGTAGATCAGCCTATCGTTCGTAGATAAAGAGAGGTAAGTATGATACTTCGAAGTATGCATACCGTTGTATATATATATACGTACTGGTAGATTTGTGTATGTGTACTCTACGTAGATTCCAAAATATTTAAACCAAATCACAAATATCCATAAAATGCGCCTGTAAGTTTTCAAGCGTCTCCTACTACTGCTACTCCCGCTGTACGCACCCCAGACAGAGCAGACGCATGCAACATCGTATCAACTAATGCTGCACGACGCTTGATGTGTTCCTCGTTCGATGTCGGTGTGGTCCTTGTTTTCTCGTGCCTGGTGCGTGCTTTGTATGTTCCGTTCATACGGCGGATCGAAAACGAACCATCAAAGCTCCTACGATGTAAAAAAAAGAGTCGCCGGACTGGTTTGTTAGAGTAGTTGCGAGGCGGTGTCAAGCCTAAAAGTCTCCCCTGAGTTATTTGCGAGAATTCGCGACTTTGAAGGCCCAGAGCACGCCCCACGGGCCTCGACCGGGACCCCCACTTGCACCGTGGTGTACACGCGGCCCCCCTGCGTGCCCCGCAGCCGACAGCGCGAGAAAAGACACGCGGCCGGAGATGATAATTGAAAGTATTCCGGGAACATGTTAATTTGGTGCCTGTACAGATATGAAATAATAAATGTATGATATATCACATTATATATGATATACCTTGCATATACCACATATCATATGGGTATATCGAAAACCCCCGGAACATACATATATGAACATTGCTAAAATAAATCAACCTTTACTACTTAGACCAAAGGTTATGGTACCACTTTGTGGCTCGTTCATAACCTTATCAGCAACATAGTGCCAAATAAAATGGGTGTACCCCTCGTATGGAGCATAAACCTGGCCACTATGTTCCCCAAGATTGAAAAATCCAACAAAAGGGGGAGTCTCACCATCATCTGACCCCTGAGATAATGCCAGGCACAATACGCCAATATCTTGGTTGGCTGTTTTATTGTTCCGCAAATATATACCAGGTACGAAAGTGTGTGTGTGTGTTCTTCACATTAAACCTTCCTTTCTACCCGTCGACATCGAGCACAACCAGTGTCCGTGCCGATTCTTCATCATAAAAAGGTACCAGTTCTGTGGTCACAAAACTACGACACAGAAATACTACGCTCAGTGCAGTAAGCAGAGCAGACAATGCAACGCCATATCGCCCCGGTGGTCTAACTGGTAGCCACGAAGCTTGTAGGCCCGGATGTCGAGGGTTCGATTCTCCCCATGGAGGTTTTTATTCTCAAATGACACCGTCTGTCGAGAGCGCATATTATAGCGTGGGTGAGCAAAATTCGACGAGAGTTGACGAGGGAAGAAAGTGCTGAAATCTTATCGCGATAAAAATGCAAGGCAAGAACCGTAGTGGGGGAGGAGGGAGAGGAGCCTACTTTGTGACCCCGGATCTGATTTACGACTAGGGAGGGAGAAAGACGGAAGTGCGAAGATAATAAATGGGATGGACAAATATATATATATATTTTATATATATATATACGACAGGCAAGACCTACCCTGCTAGCAATCCAGGTGCATGCAAGAGAAAAAAAGAGAAAAAAACGAAAAAAACGAAAATAAAAAAAAATAAAGAGTAAATATACTGAAGCAAATCAACAATCAAGCAACCTAATATAAAGCATGACAAAAAAAGAAAGAAAGTGTCGTGCTTCTCCCAGAGGAGATGCGACCTCCAATAAAAAACCAATTGAAATGAAAGAAAATGAAGGGTACATGCCTTGCACTATATACGAGAACCATACGTATAATATGTACGTATGACGTACACCGGGTACGTATACGAAAACGATACGTGCGATATTTTGGATACGTACGAGTACTATGTTGTTTTGACCATAGGCACTGCTGCTGCACAGGCTTTATCTTTGGTTGGCGAAATAAAAGCCGGCAAGAATAAAGAGCCACAATGTGGTACTGTAACGTTTGGTCCTAGTCATGTTTTTTTGATGGGGTATAAATACGTAATATACACCCCCGATCTTTAGGGTATACCAGACTTTACATTCAAGGCAGCCGAGGCAGGTTTGCCGCAGGCCGCAGTACAAACAGGTTCTACCAACTAGTCGGTCTGATACCTATTTATACCCCGTCTGCTGTCTCCTTCCTGCATTGATCAGCCGCGATTTTCATACGAGCCGCCCAACCCCCGCCGCTCCATTCCTATGGGCGCTACCCACAAAAGAGATGCGTGGCGCTTCCTACTCATCTCCGTTTACTCTTCGTGTGTGTGTAGGTTCTGTCGTTTCCACCCGTCGGCATCCAGTACGCTCTTGCATGCACCTGGATTGCTAGCAGGGTAGGTTATGCCTGTCGTATATGGCATTGCATTGTCTGCTCTGCTTACTGCACTGAACGTAGTATCTCTGTGTCGTAGTTTTGTGACCAAATAACTGGTACTCGTATGTACCTTTTTCGGATGAAGAATCGGCACGGACACTGGGTGTGCTGGATGTCGACGGGTAGAAAGGAAGGTTTAATGTGAAGAACACACACACGCACGCACCCAGTGTCTGTGCCGATTCTGGGTCACATAACTATGATACGACACAGCGATACGCAATGCAGTAAGCAGAGCGGACAATGCAATGTCATATACGACAGGCACGACCTCCCCTGCTAGCGTGAAAGAGAAAAAAATAAAAATAAAAATGCAGTAGAAAAAATATATGATAATCCCGGGAATATTTCAGGTCGCTAATAGTCGTAGTGTGGTCCGGTTTTGGGGTAGGATAAAAGGCTGTACGCCCGTGTACCTTGGTCCAGCATGTTACCGGACGATTTGATACTCTCCACCCTGTTCTCTACCCACAATGTCGTCAGGACGTGAGGACCTGTGGCTACACAAACACGACCACACATATAGACCCCCCTCCCCCCTCTCCCCCGTCCCCCCGTCCCCCCCCCAAACTCGTCTAACAAAATAGTACTTGATATAGATGTAAACGGTTAATTTGAAAAATATCATAATTGTCTCGTCTATTCGGGTTATATATTATAAGTGCGTAGAATGATCATGGGATAACCTTGTTACATTGTTCTGCTGACCGGAGTCACATAACACACGCGAACACGGCTTATTCTTAAATCAAGTAGTAACTACCACGGCTCCTAGTACATCACGAATCGCACAAGAACACTACAAACAACACATAGCTCGCAAGGTTGGTTATCTACCACTCAATCGGTTGAACTCACAGCTAACGTATTCATGATATATTTTTTCAATAGTCCTCAAAACAGATCAACGAAAAAGCAACCAAACCAACAAAAACGATAAGTACAAACAGAGAGAAAAGTCACGTGCGTCTCTCGTTGGAGATTTGACAGACGATATAAAATAAAATATCATAAATTGAAATTAAAACATACCAGGTAGTAAACAAAGCACGCCAAAGAACGAAAGGAAAAGAAAGGCAACCGAAGCACACCAAAAGCACCTTCAAAGTAGCCGAGGCAGGTTCGCACCCGTAGTATGAACAGGTTGTACAACTAGTCGGTCCGATACCTTTCTACCCTGTCTGCCGTCTCATTCCTGCTTTCGTCAGCCGTGGTTTGCCTACGGACCCCCCCCCCCTGCGCGCTAATCACAAATGACAGAGCGGAGCGAATCAGAAAAAATACATGAATACGTACGGGGTATATAAGTAGCTAAACAATCGAAGAGAACCTAGGAAAACTCTTAAGAAAACAATACCGAAGGCGAAATGGTGTGTGTGTTCTTCACAATAAAAATACTTTCTAAAACTCCACCAAACCCAGTTTCTGTGCGTAGTATGTCGTCACTAAACTACGACACATTAACTTTCTCTTTTTTTCTCTTTTATTCTCTTGAATGCACCTGGATTGCTAGCAGCGTAGGTGTTACCTGTCGTATATGGCATTGCATTGTCTGTTCGGCTCACTGCACTTAACGTAGTATCTCTGTGTTGTAGTTTTATTACCAAAGAACTGGTACTCGTACCTTTTTCGGATGAAGAATCGACACGGACACTGGGTGTGCTGGATGTCGACGGGTAGAAAGGAAGGTTTAATTTGAAGAACACACGCACACACACCCAGTGTCCGGGCCGATTCTGTGTCACAAAACTATGATGCGACACAGCGATACGCCATGCAGTAAGCAGAGCGGACAATGCAATGTCATATACGACAGGCACGACCTCCCCTGCTAGCGTGAAAGAGAAACAAAAACAAATGAAAATGCGGTAGAAAAAATATATGATAAAACAGAGAGTAGTATAGTCCGTGCAGCTTTTTTTTCTAATATTTTCCACACCACCTAGCTAGGTACATGTTTCTCCGGTTATACATAACCGACCAAATTTTCAAAAGTACCTCTATAACGCTTGCTCCTCCGCGCAGCTGTTTCTGGAAAAAAAAAAAAAACGAACATTCCTGCATCTTTACTTCCAAAAAAACATAAATATATTTATTTATTTTTATTTCAATAATACGAAGAGTGTATTTATCACTGGACTATTGAGACAACGGATTTCATCAGCTCTCGGCGTTCTGCAGGTGATCTGATATTCCGATTTTATGAGAAACGAAAACTGGACAAGAAAAAGGCCAAAAACTGAACCCGGAACCTCATTTATATTTCATTATTACAAGATTTTCATCCACCAGATGTAGAAATAGAGGTCGCCAAACGATTCCTTTCATCGAGCTACAGGTCATCTGGTTTTTTTTTTTCTCATCGCAACGATATTTCTCGAAATATTCACTGTTTTGTGAAAAATAGTTGATTTGACTATGATTATATCCTTGACAACCTGAAACTTTCTTGATTTTAGAGTGGCCGAAAAAACAAACTGCCGAAACAATATCTGTTCGCTTAGCCCTGGTGATTAGAACTGTGTTCAGCTTTTCTTGCAACTCGTCGTATTTCAAAAGCGATTAGCCGAAAACAGATTGGACAAACTGTACTGCACGGACCATATGTATTCGCTGTGTTCTCGTACCCGGTACGTTACGCATCTCACTTGCTTTACCCATTAATTTGCGTTTATTTTGTTTTGGTTTTTCTCTGTTTCACAGTCTGTGACCACAGAACTTGTATCTCTCTAGGATTGGGAATCAGGACAGGCACTGGGTGTACTGATGTGGTTGAGTAGAAAGAACGGGTTTAATGTGAAGACAACAACAACAACAATTGTTCTGATGACCAGCATCCTGGGGAGTCACTGAACTACTCGTATCATTACCGAGAAATGAACTCATAACACGCGCGAACACGGCCTACTCTCAAATCGAGTAGTAACTACCACGGCCTAGTGCATCACGAATCCCACACGAACCCTACAAATAACACATATACCAAACATTCTACGCAGCTTGCAAGGTTGATTATCTACCATTCAATCGGTTGAACTCACAGCTAACGTATTTATGATATATATTTTTTAATAGTCCTCAAAACAGATCAACGAAAAAACAACCAAACCAACAAAAACGATAGGTACAGACAGAGAGAAAAGCCACGTGCTTCTCTCGTTGGAGATGTGACAGATGATATAAAATGAAATATCATAAATTGAAATTAAAACATCGTAAACAAAGCACGCCAAAGAACGAAAGGGAAAGAGAGGCAACCGAAGCACACCAAAAGCACTTTCAAAGTAGCCGAGGCAGGTTCGCACCCGTAGTATGGACAGGTTAGGAAGGAGCGAGAAAGGAAGGACGAAATAATAAATGGGATGGAAACTAAGAAAAATATATTACCACGAAGACCGACACCCCACCGATCCACTCCTGTACAAGGTTTCGCGCTGACGCTCATCGCTTTACAAGAAATGTTGGTGGGAGGTGTTGGGACAATCGGCCCTGGGATCAACGGACCCACCCAGTTACTCACTCACCCATAACCCACAACGCACCCCCACCAACCAATATACCCTTGCGTGAGCTAAAAGAGGTATATGTGCTGACACAAATCGCTTAAAATACAAAACGGTCCAATCAATGACAAATAAAATGCAGTAACACAGAAAAAAGAGAAAAACGGCCAACGCAGAAGCTTAATGCAGTTGAGTTTGACCATCTGAAGGCGTCTGTCACGCTCCTCATTCCCACCGTTCTTGTATGATGTCTTGTGGGACTGCATTTGTTTGCCGAAAAAAAAAAGAAAAAGGAAAAATATGCTTCGTAGGAAGGCAGCTTTAGTCGGGTGTATGATGCGGTCTCGGGGGATGTTTAGGCATTTTCTCTTCCTCGAGATCAGCACAAACGCTTACCTGTTATTTCAATAATTTCAGTTAAGGTCAGTCTGAGATTCTTGTCTACCAGATGAAACTTAAGTCGCGTACTGTACGTCGCCATCTGGTGTGTACTGGAGGACTGCCTATGACGGACGTTTGCGCCAACTGGAAACGGGTACCTATGTATCTGCGCGTTAAAATACTCGTGCCACGTTAGGCGGCTATTTTTCTTCTTCACCACCGCGTGTGACGGCACCGGGTTTTTCCTCACGAATCATTTGACTCAAAAGCTACTGCTGTTGGCACGGAGTAACGAGCAACCCCATGGCGTCGCATGCTGCGGATACGAGGGACGCTAATGCTGAATACTGTAGCTACTTGTCCGATTGCTTCAGAACAGCTAAATGAAGCATCGTTAAATGTACACCCCCTCCCACGCTTCGTTCGTAATAATTGTATTCACACGACAGAAGGGAAAAACTCGTACCAGGTTGTGGAAGTTGGCTTGTCGAATTCAAGCACTTCCCCGAAGGACATTGAGCGTTGGAACTCAAAACATTGGCCTAGGAAGAGCCTGCTACGCGTAGAAGTACGTGTATAAACAGGACCTGGACGGGCACGTCGACGCTTGTCATCATTTTTCGAATGACCTCTTCGGCACAGTGTCTGACGTACGTAGCGCGCCGTCCTACAGGTTATATCGCGTTCAAAGTCCAGCCGCTGTGAGAGAGAGGCAGGGGCCGGTGGGCGATAGCTTCTGGAGAGCGGCGGCCCCGCGAACGAACCCAATCAAGCGGAAGGCAGTAAATAGGTACCTGGTTAGGCTACAGCAGTATAATTCGCTCCAATTTGTTTATTAACCGGACTTTTGTGGATGGTTTCGTCGGGTACTCAGCCGCGCGTGCCACACTGAGTACTGACTGACTGCCACGAATGAAAATCTGGAGGCAAGGGCTGCCCGGTTCCGATTATCCGGTATACATGGGATAATATCACGAACCAAAAGCACGTTTCAATACCTTTCAGGGTGAAAACGAAACCTGGTGTTGGAAAGACACATGGCCTTGAGAAGCAATCAAGAGTAGGATGATACCTCCATATACTAGTTTTTATTTTTGGCGGGCCAACGTCCTGCTAGTTTCGCTAATGGAATGGGGTTACATCGCAAAGTAGCTGTTTCTCCTGCACACGGTAGCGCATTGTTTAAGGTACTATACATTTCGTCACAGACTATTACTCACTGCCGAACAACGGGAGCCAGTACGCCCCAACGTGTTTTATACGCGCCTTTCCTCTCTGATTCCACTATTTATTCGAAACCAAAACCGTAATCACGCATTAACCGACCTTGTCAAAGCAGGGAGCTGTGTGCACACAAACCAAGGTGCAAAGGACGTCCTCGTTTCACCCAGTCGGAAGCGTGCTGGATATGTTGTCCTGTCGAACAAGTTGCGTGTAAGTCTGGAGGTAGAGAGGCTTTC
Source organism: Saccharina japonica (assembly GCA_008828725.1). Lineage (NCBI taxonomy): Eukaryota > Phaeophyceae > Laminariales > Laminariaceae > Saccharina > Saccharina japonica. The sequence goes on from MEHQ01000338.1 coordinate 102,055, forward strand.
TCAGTACTGGTGGCGGCGACAATGTTGCCACTTGGAGGAGGCTTGCTCGAGCAAGATGGTCGCTTTTGGAACGATCTCGTTCAGCGAGTGAGAAGTGGCTGCTTTTATTGTGAATGGGTGGGTGCGTTGAATAATTGGCGGGGACGGGGCGATGCACCCACGCGGGTGTGACGAAATGGCCGATCCGCATGAGATTGTCAAACTCCATTGCGTGTGTGTCGACAGGTGTCGACAGGTGACACATGTCGATGACGTTCTTTCAAAATGTTGATGACGTTCTTTCCAGATGTCGGCGACGTTCTCTTCTTCGTGGAAGTTCGAACAATCGGATTATCACATTATCACAGAATACGTTGACATCTCGATATTCGTATTGTTGCGTTGTTAAAAATCAACCCAAACACTTTCTTCTGCTCCTGCCATATCCAGCGCAGTCCCACCAGCACCGGTTCCCCACACTGATTTGTCGCGATAGCGACCCACCAGTATACCAGCGCAGTCCCACCAGCACCGGTTCCCCACACTGATTTGTCGCGATAGCGACCCACCAGTATACCAGCGCAGTCCCACCAGCACCGGTTCCCCACACTGATTTGTCGCGATAGCGACCCACCAGTATACCAGCGCAGTCCCACCAGCACCGGTTCCCCACACTGATTTGTCGCGATAGCGACCCACCAGTATACCAGCGCAGTCCCACCAGCACCGGTTCCCCACACTGATTTGTCGCGATAGCGACCCACCAGTATACCAGCGCAGTCCCACCAGCACCGGTTCCCCACACTGATTTGTCGCGATAGCGACCCACCAGTATACCAGCGCAGTCCCACCAGCACCGGTTCCCCACACTGATTTGTCGCGATAGCGACCCACCAGTATACCAGCGCAGTCCCACCAGCACCGGTTCCCCACACTGATTTGTCGCGATAGCGACCCACCAGTATACCAGCGCAGTCCCACCAGCACCGGTTCCCCACACTGATTTGTCGCGATAGCGACCCACCAGTATACCAGCGCAGTCCCACCAGCACCGGTTCCCCACACTGATTTGTCGCGATAGCGACCCACCAGTATACCAGCGCAGTCCCACCAGCACCGGTTCCCCACACTGATTTGTCGCGATAGCGACCCACCAGTATACCAGCGCAGTCCCACCAGCACCGGTTCCCCACACTGATTTGTCGCGATAGCGACCCACCAGTATACCAGCGCAGTCCCATCAGCACCGGTTCCCCACACTGATTTGTCGCGATAGCGACCCACCAGTATACCAGCGCAGTCCCACCAGCACCGGTTCCCCATCGTGATTGGGAGCGAAGCGACCCACCATTATACCAGCGCACTCCCACCAACACCGGTTCCCCATAGTGATTTGGAGCGAAGCGACCCACCCGTATACCAGCGCACTCCCACCAGTGTCCCTGTGTGCTGTGTGTGATGTATGCTGTGTGTGAAGGGTGTGTGCTGTTGTCTGCTGTGCGTTGTGTGCTGTGCGCTTTGAAGGGTGTCGTGTGTTATGTGTGCTGTTGTCTGCTGTGCGTTGTCTGCTGTGCGCTTTGTGTGCTGCTGTGTTGGGTCCTGCTGTCCCTGTGTGCTGTTTGTGGTGTGTTCTGGGTGTGTCTGCTGTGCGCTATGTGCGCCGCTGTGTCCGTTCTGCTGATGCTGCTCCTGTGCGGCTGTGTGTCACCACAGTGTCCCTCAGTTCCGCATCTGCTTTTGCCTTCATATCACCTGTAAACCCCTGAAACTGTGTGTATACAACATACATCCGTCTCCTATTGGAAATTTTCAAGGCTTATCACGGTATTTTGGCGGGACGGTAACGACGGTAACGGCGGGACGGGACGGTTAAACCGTCGTTAAACTGTTCCCGTCGTCCCGTCAAATCCCGTCCCGTCCCGTCCCGCCAACAAATCTCCAACCGTTGAAATTTACCGTCCCGTCCCGTCATCGAAATCTGCCCCGTTGAACTTTACCGTCCCGTCCCGTCAAGAAAATCGCTCCCGTTGAAAATTACCGTCCCGTCCCGTCGAGATAATGTAATTTACCGTCCCGTCCCGTCATGCGCCGTTGTCTTTACCGTCCCGTCCCGCCGACAAAACTTGTCTCTCCCGCCAAGATTCACACCTGCCCGTTGTCTCTTCCCGTCATTCCCACCAAGAATCTACGAATTTACAAAATTTGTTTGTTTCCATCCCATGTACCGTCTTCGCCCTTCCATTCTCTCTTTCAGTCTCAAATGAACTCGATGTTTTGTTCGTATGCTATCAGTACGGCTACGACTATTCACATACGTATCTGGTACCAGGTATAGTACAAGAATACGAAAATACACGTCGTAGGAGTAAGTGTGATCACGAAATCAATGAAAGTATACGACAGATAATAATACCCGTACTGAAAATGACATACCTGGTACAACATTTAACAAGAGTTTGGATGGCACACATTCGCTATCATTCTGCTGTTCAGGCAGGTTCAGGTTCAAATTCAAAAGTATGTTTGATTTTTTATCACAGACAAAAAGTCCTGAAAAACATCGTTCGTGGCGTATATTTTTTTACTTGGTTTTAGTATTGTCCGTGCAGTTTTTTTTCCACGTTTTCCCCAGCACGTAAGGAACATGTTTCTCTTGGTACCGATACGCGATCGAAAATTCGAAAACACGTCTAAAACGGTTTTTCTTCCGCGCAGGTGTTTCTGGGGGAAAAAAAAGTAGTTGCTTTGCATCTTTATGTCTAAAAAACAGAAAAAAATGATATTTTAATGGGGTGAACGGTGTTCTTTTCGGAGTATCATTTAGACAACGAATTTCAACAGTCCTTGAGATTCCCCAGGGGGCTTTTCTTCAAATTTCATATAAAATACAAAATTGGAGACGAAACGGGCAAAAAACTGGACCCAAGACGTCATGGGAAGTTCATTCATATATATATATTTTTTTTTCCATCTCATTTATTATCTTCGCACTTCTGTCTCTCCCTCCCTAGTCGTAACTCAGATCCGGGGTCACAAAGTAGGTTCCTCTCCCCCACTACGGTTCTTGCCTTAGTTTTTATCGCGCAGAGGGTTCAGCCTTCTCAACGCTCGTCGACTTTCATCGAATTTTGCTAACTCACGCTCTCGCGCTTTCTGCTAGTAGTCAAGATATTTTTTTGCGAGAAAAAGTGCCCAAGAGCATGCACTCGGCGGGGCTCGAACTCGCTTTCTTGACGCTTACAGGCTTCGTGGTTACCTGCTAGCCCACCGGGTCAATGGGATTCTTTTTCTACCCAGAAGAAATAGAAATAGTGGTTGCCAAACGATTCCATTCACCGATCTGCAGGGGACACTTTTTTTTTTTTGATCTGGAAGGTGTTTCGCTAAATATTCACGATTTTGTTCAAAATAGGTGATTTGGCTACGATCATGCCCTCGACAACCTGTAACTTACTTGATATTAGAGTCACCGAACAATAAAACTGCTGAAACATTTTTTGTTCGCTCAGCCCTGGTGATCACGACTGTGTTCAGCGTTTCTTGCAACTCGTCGTATTTCAAAAGCTATTAGCCGAAAACAGATTGAAAAAACTGCACTGCACTGACCATATATCCCTGAGTTTGACTCAAATAGATCAGGTATACCTGATTTCGGCAGTTACCCTTGTTTTTTGTTTCTCTATCGGTTGATGTATACGTATGTATAAAACACGGAATAAAGCACACCCCCCTTAGATAACACCCCCCCCCACATAAGCACACCGGGTGATATGTTTTTTACTTCGTTTTTTTACCATCACTTTATCACCGGGGGTATACGTTAGATAACACACCCCCTACGTGTGTACGCCTGGAAACCGTGTCAAAATCCACAATTATCACACCGCGTGGTGGATGCATATCATTCACAATTCACAATGTATATAGTAGCCACTCTAACTACTACCAGATAATACTCCACAAGAGAAAAGCACAACCAAACTGAGAACAGCGCTCGATTGCATTTCATCGAGGGCAATAACAATATATACATACTGCTGTGTATATTATACGAGTGTTCAATGTTTGACTGAAATAAATCCTATTGATAGTCCGGGGTGCTGCTGCTGCTGCTGCTGTATAAGGTACTTTTTTTTTGCATTTTGTTATCCCTTTTTTTCACGTATACTACGTACGTATTTGACCTGCCGAGTACACAAACAAACATGATGCCCGACGTTTCCGGCCGCTGCTGCTGCTGCTGCTTTCCTTCTTAATTTTGTTTCATTTTTTTACGATAACTTGATCTTGGAACCATTGTGCCATTTTGTTTTTTTTCCACGTATATGTGATAAGACTGGGTGAGACACAGAGTATCCCCTTGCAGGTTTGTCTATTAAGCATCCTTGGTGTTACTCACTTTCCGTAGAGTCAAGCGTAGAAGAGAAGCAGCTTTTATTAATCCCCGAGCCAGATGACATCTGCTCGGGATGGGCTTCAAGTATGGCCCACAGATATTATAAATACCCCGAATACCGAATACGAATGCCATCCAAGTAATAGAAAACGGACCAATTACCTATGCAGAGGTAATTACCGGCCTTCCTAGCCCATACCATTACATATGCAGAGGTAATTACCGGCCTTCCTAGCCCATACCATTACACTAGCCCACCCTGATGAGCCATATATGCAGAAATATGGGGAAAACGGGGAAATCCCAGTTCCCCGAATTAGAACATGAGTCGAAGATGCGGCTCCTCAAAACCCCTCCCACACCTCTAAGTTGCTAGGCTAAGAAGCCGGAAAAAAAAAAAAAAACACAAACACAAAGAAAGGCAATCGAACGTAAACGCAGGTGCTGTGAACGAAACCAACGTCAGAGACCTCCCATGAGTCGCCAACAAGGCGAGGGGGGGGGAACGAGAAGGCAACAACTAGCACCAAGAAGGAAACAACTGACACCGTACGGGGAATGGGCACTACCGCCCGCCCCGCGAGGGGGAGACGAGTGCCTTGCTGAAAAACACATAAGAAGGATAAACCAAAAATAACAGTACAGTCCTGTGCCACAGTATGAGTAGCCACATTACCCTGACCGCCCCCCTCGGCTCTGGCGGGGGAGGGCGTCGGCAGGACGAAAGAAAAAAAAAAATGAAGGAAGACACCAAACCCAATGCCAAACCCTATACCAAACCCACGCCGCAAGTGCAAGAAATACCTACTTTAAGGCCTTGAAAGAAACCCTCCCAGCCCCAAAGTCCATAAAAACGGGAAACTATCGAGGGTGGCAGCGGTATGAAAGTGTACTCTCCACGGCCGTGCCTCGATATTTCTCTACGTTACGTTGGGTCCCTCGAGAAAGCACGCTCGCTATGTGGGCCTGGAGACACCAAGGACCACGTAAGGCTCCTATTGAAGTCGTGTAGCGCGCTGGAGGGAGAGAAAGCTTGGAGCAGAACTGGAGGCCATTATCCGAAGTGATGGTACGTGGGCGCCCCCTGAGGGGAATATATATGTTGGCCAAGATGTCGGTTCGGCGACTGAAACGGCCGGTGATGAGTAAGATGTAGAAATTGTGCTGCGACGTGGCCGGAAGAGGGGCGGTGAATCCGGTGCTGGCGATGGTGTCGGATATCGGACAAGTAGGACAAGGTCGACGTCGGTTGTGTAACTGTCCTTGTGTAGAACTCCCGGAAGTGGAAGTTGTCTGGGCGACGGTATTCGCGGTGTGTGGGGCGTCTGCGGAGCCCAAGCCGTCCTCGGTGGGTACGGCGAAAACAGAAGCGAAAGCGGCGTCGGCGGCAGGCGAATTCATCCTGCGGCCGGGACGGCTATCGATGGACGCAGAAACACGAGCGACGAATCTCCCCGAGGGAGCAGAAAGGTCGTCAATCCTTATACGTGTCCCGTGTGTGCAAAAATCGCAAAAATCCGCGGAGGGAAAGGGGAGCCCACCCAAGGTCGCAAGGGGAGCCCACCCAAGGTTAGCCCTGTCAGTGCGGGGCACCAGCCCACCCAAGGCAGTACTGTCAGTGCGGGACACCAGCCCACCCAAGGCAGAGGCTGTCAGTGGGACACCAGCCCAGCCAAGGACGGGCTGTCATGGGGGACACCAGCCCACCCAAGCCGACACCTGGAATCGGCGAGAAAGGGGTGTGCAGTCCGCAGGACCTTATGAGGTGGAGACCCCCGTCCTTAACGGGGGTAAGGCTCGTCGATCCACTGCGGTTGTACTTCGTGGCAGGTTCCGGCAAGCGGTATGTGTGCCGATTTTAGCGGTTGAAGAAGCGTCGCCTAGCGTGACTGTGCTCCCAACAAGGCAGGGGCCGTGTTCGGACGACGCAAGGCGAGGGCCGACGCCAGAAGCTATCGCCAAAACTTGAGGGCTTTGGTCGGCCGGCGCGTTCGAAAAAATAAAAAAATCGGAAACTCCAGAGGAGGACCCTTTTAAGCGCTGGCCGCGGTTAACGGGACAGGCGGCGACGCTGTGTGTGGAAATCTCCGTCGGTCTGGTGCTCTCCGGTGGGAGTGCAGTGATTGACGAGAGGAGGCGGGGTGTGCAGCCCGGTCCTGCGTTTCGCGAATTATCTCGCGAACAGCAGAAAGCGCCTACCGAGCAAGTTTGACCCTCTCCACTGCTGTGGGGTCACTGGCCCTGGGATCGTCCGCCCGGAGACAATGTCCCTCACTGGGCCAGAGGGCTGGCTTAGCCAAGAGTTTGGTGCCCGTGCTCAAAATGGGCTTTTCATGGCGGGGTTCTGGGTTAATAAGCATAGGTGCCAGATAATACGGCTCGTTGCTTCTCTCGATCCCAAACAACAGAGTCAAAGTTGCGCACGCCACGCCGAGGCGTTTGTGCGTGCGTGGGTCTCGGCTGAGGAATGATGACGTTCAACTGCGCGTGTGATCTTTAGAAAAGCCTGGAGTTTGGTTCGACCATCATACTGCTTCGCGACAAGTAAATGACATGTCGTCGACGACAAACGACACGGAGACCACTGCAGAAAATTACGAAGGGGCTTGCAAAACAGCACCACTGTTGTCTGTTGATGTATCGAGAGTAGGGTCAATGACCGACGGTGCAACCACCGTCGTTGCGTTCGGCGAGGTCCCGTATGGACTGGTCCAGTTGAGCCTCTGCGGCCTGCAGTGTCCCCGTTTGAGGGCATGGCTTCGGAAGTTTGGGCCTGCGGTGTTCGGCTGCAGTGTCCCCGTTTGAGGGCACTGGGTCTCGGAATTTGGGCCCGTGCGGCTGCGCCCCGATCTAGAGGCACTGGGTCTCGGAGCGTTTGGGCKTCCTGGTGCCCCCATGGGGCATGCGTCGTGCATTGGGCCGCGTGCTCCGTCCGGGGCACCGGGCCTCGGTAGRGGTCTGCGGTGCCCCCGTTTCCGTGAGCACTCGGGCCGCGGCCGTTCTGGCCCGTGCGGTGCCCCCTCTCGGGGGCKACCGGGCCTCGGCAGCGTTGGCCTGCGTTGCCCCTCTCAGGACGYCCCGGGCCTCGGGTGCGCAAGGCGAGTCCGAACCCACGGTTCCTGGCCTCGCGTCACCCACACTCATTGGCGGAAATTCGCAAGAAGGGGCTCTTATTGCCCTCAAGAGGGGCAGGGGGCTCTGGGCCCCCTCGTGCTTAGACGAAAGGCGCAATCTCCGTATTTATACGGGTATAGCGTCCAGTTGATCTGACTGGAGGGCTGTGGTGTCACCACTGGCCCGTCGGGCAGTGTCGGATCTGCTTCCGGCTCCACTGTTGCCGACGGTGCATGCTGCACGTGGGTTAACCTGCACGAAGACGAAAGAGAGTCTGCAGATCCTTGAGGTGTCTCCGAGAACGGGGCTCGTGAGGGCGGCAACAACGTTACCACCCGAGTAGGCTCTGTCCGTTTCCACGTCATGGAGAAGGGGGACGAGGTAGCTAATATTGTCGCCTCCTCCTTGACGAGAAAAAAGGGTAGAGCACCCGCTGCTTTCGCGAGGGATCACCGAGTCGAGCCTAACCAAAGGTCTCGATGTTTTGGCGTCCGCCTTCCCACACCTCAAGCCAACCGCCACTATACGGTCAGGTAGAGGGGGTGGCGGGCGTTCTCGCGAAGTATAACATAGCGCAGGAGCAGCATTCTGAGTGCTGCTTGGCGCTTGACAGGGAGGAGCCGCGCGTGAAGCGCTGGCTCACTTGCCCCGAAGGGGGGGTTCGTAGCTTGAAGCGCGGGCCCCCGTTGCCAATTTCGGACCACGGGAGAGGGAATCAGCGCTGGGAGCGCGAGTTBCCGTTTCCGAGTGAGGACCATGACCGAGGGGAAAAGCGCTCAAAGCGCGGATTCCAGGCGTCGAACATGTACCCCGGCCGAGGGGAACTACGCACGAAGCGTGTTTTCCCGTCGCCGGTACGCCAATATGAATGTTATTAACAGGTGGCTGAGGGGCCCGTGGGCTCTTGATCGAGGTAACTCTACTCGTCTTGCTGGCTGTACGAGCCTGAGGTACGCGAGCATCTAGTGGAACAAACACTGGTTTTCCCGCCATTGCTGACGACGGACGGGCGGGCTGAGCCGTACCGCCGTCGACCCGTCATCCTAAACGAAAAGTGCCTGACTGGTGCGCGTTCGGGTTGCCGCTCGTGTTGTGGGCGGCGCCATAACGCACAGCCGGAGCAGTGTCGGGGGCAGAGGAGGCAGGCGAGGGCGGGATACCGCCGTGGAAACCCGACGTGTGTTGGTTATGATAAGATGCGCTGTGACTATTTGTCTGGCCGCGTCCCTGTTGATGCCCCCTCGACGAGCCTGAACGATGGCGGTGGTTGTGCCTGTAGGGGTTGGGACGGGAGGGTGTTTCACCGCGGCGGTGACAGCACATGCGTGCTTGCCATCGTCGGAAAGCGCTATCGTCGCCAAGGTTATCAAGGTCAGGGTTCAATAGCTCGCTCGCGTTGATGAACGGATGTCGACAGTGTTTGA